>JAXQQM020091623.1:0-40690 GCA_034641835.2 Pinus albicaulis | reverse complement strand
CTCTTGTGCCAGAGTTCTTCAACATCTTGAATTTGCACTTTTTATGCCTTGCTACTCAATTTAGTGCAATATCCCTCAAGTTTGTATAGGTTCTTCACTCGAACTCCAAACTGCTTCACTTTCCCGGTAGTTATGTGTCTCAAAAAGGCTTTCCCTTTATTGAAAATAACATCATAGCCTATATCCTCCAATACTGCTACATAGATCATGTACTTCTTCAACCCAAGTATAAACATAACATATTTGAGGGGAAGAGGGGAGGCTTTCTCCCTCTCAAAGGTGACAGTACTGATTCTTGTAGCATTGTACCTCCTATTATCCCCCAATTCAATATGCATCCGAATATCCTTCACACTAAGCTACTGAAAAATTCTTTGCACCATGTCATATGGAATGAGGCATCATAATCAAGGTATGGCATATACTCCCCATAATAGTGTTGGTTATGCATGTCATTAAGGTGAAGTCTAATTTGAATTATGAAGCCAATGCTTCACCTCGTGCTCCTCCTGAAGGCTTTTTGTTAGACTTCTTGTGTGGACATTTTCTTGCACAGTGCGTGTATTCATGGAAGTGGAAACATTTTATGTTGCTCAAGTATTTATTTTTTCCATTATTTTGGTTGGATTTAGATTTTCTTTGGGTATTCTTTCCTTTTCCCTTCTTCCCCTTCCAAACCAAGGCAAAATTATCTTCATCCTTTGCTCTGGATGATACTCCATCTCTAGTATTTCTCTTGATCTCTTCTTGAACCAAATCAGACCACAACCTTTCCCAATTTGGTAATTTTTTCCTTCCATTCACAATGTCTTGCTAGTTGTGTTAGGATTTTGGAAGTCCTAGAAGATCTAGGCTCACCAAATCACCTTCTGCAACATTCTCTCCAACCCCTCCAAGCTCATCTCGAACTTGAGTGAATCTGGAGAGGTATTGTGGAATATTATCATTTTTTTGCATCCTAATGTTTCGAAGTTTGTATTTTAGAGGAAATTTTCTATGGTCACTACTATTTTAGAATAACTCAGTTAGTGTCTTCCACATAGCAAATGGTGTTTCATTTCCATGGATATTTGAGACCACATAGTCTCTCGCACCTTCTAGAAGAATTATCTTTCCATTTGTAACATCCTTCTTCCATTTGGCTAATTGTTGTGCATCAGACTGATGGGGTCTCATTATGTCAGTTTTAACATATTCTAACACACCATTATCATTAAGCACTGCTTCCATTCGATCCTTCCAGGTTATGAAATTCGAGCTACCCTCCAGGGCATACTCGAATGTTAGTCCGTTAAAAGACATTCACTTGAATCTGAAGAAAATTTGCTACACTAAAGCTACAAATTTGAAATTCTTGAGGGGGGATTTTAAAATAATAGTTCTAATGTGATTTTAGGGCTCTGATACCATGTAGAAATTTGATAGAAATTTCAATTTCTTAAGAAATCGAACTGAAATCAAGAGACACAAATTCTACTCTACTAATCCGCGGGATGAAAATCACAATTTATAACAACATGCATAGACATGCAACAAGAAAAACTACAAATACACGGTGATTTCAAGGGGAACCCAACTAGGAAAAACCCCTCAAGCCTCTTTTCATTAATCAATTGAATAGAGAAACTATTATAATTTCATGCTCTAGCTTTGAGAAACACCTACAAAAGAAAAATTGTTCTCTCTACTGAATGAGAACCATTTTCCAAAACTTAGTCATTTTCTGCCACTTCAAGCCTCATATTTCCTTGCACAACTATGATTTAATTCAAGCTCCTAAACAATACAGAAGTCCATAATTCCTTGCCAAATTCCTAAGGAATTGATCTTCTGACTGTATGAAAATTTTTTACACTCAACTAGTATACAATGAATGTTACACTAGCCTTTGTCTCCTCCACTCCAACTGAGAAATTCTAATTCAATGCATGTTTAGGATATTTTGTGTTGATTTATCAGTTAACTGATAGATATATGAGTTAGACTGTTGTCTCACTGGACAATTGACATTCAACTGACTCTATTAATTGTTAAAGGTCAATTAACTAAGTACAACTGAAAATAACTAAACTATATTGCTAAAATTTAGAAATCAACACATGCATGATTGAACTCCAAGCCCACTAACTAGAATTTTCTAATCTAACTGAGTGACAAGAGCCATGTCACACTACTTAAATGCCTCCAAGTTTTCCTGCTAATGTGGAATTTCAATTTACTCAATTTGACTAAGCCTAAAGTCAAGTTGAGTCTTTCTTGCTACAATTTCTAAGAAGTAACAATACACTCATGAAAAAAAACTTGAATAATTTCATATATTAGTTTGTAGTTACTGTCATTCATGTGGAGAAGTGTGAATATAAAGTATTAGTTCCACTACCCTGCACAACTTGTACCCAAAAAAAAATATTGAATATACCTATAGTTGGAAAGCATTACAGGGTGCCACAAACTTACAATAGTCAGCACACAAGAATTTGTCATTTAAACAAATTTATATACGTTGATTTGACCAAAAATAGGTTGTATGTGGCAGAGTTACGAGGTGCCACGTGATACCAGTGTGTAGTTTGGGTCCACTTCACTATGGGATTAATTCCCTGACACAAATTCATGGCACATCGTTTAAAACTATCAGGTATTGCGAACTAACAATAACCAGTAGACAAGAATTTTTCATTTAACAAACACTGAAGTATCACTATGAAAGTGGAAATAATTAGGCCTTAAAAAATAACAAATTTATATACATTGATTTTGACCAAAAATTGGAAGCATGTGGCAGAGTTATGGGGTGCCATGTGATAGCAGCGTGGAGTTTCATAGCATGTAACCACGAGGATAATTCCCCGACACAAATTCATGGTGCATCATTTAAAATTGTCGGGTATCGTGAACTGAAACATGTATGCGAAAAATACTTGTGTGCATAAGTGTGGACATAAAAGGTAAAGTTTTACTGCTCCACAAGGGAGAGTCCAAAAGCAAATACTGACACTATATTATCGATTTTTGTCCTTAACATTACAATAATGATTGTATTACATATATTAAATGGATAATATATGAAAAACTAAATGTGGTTCATGACTATATGTGGAACTAAAACATGTGTGCAAGTGCGAACATAAAATGATAAGTTCCATTGTTGTGCACAAGGTGAACCCAAAAGAAAATATTGAATCTACAATTGTATTTTAAAAGTTGGCCAAGAAATCTAGGCTTGTAAGACATACAACAATAATACAATCATCAAACAAAGGCTATTATTTTCATATATTGCTTTCAAGTTACTCTCATTCTCACATTACAAATTTACAACAAAATTGTGTGTAGTTAGTCTATATGAAACAAAGACACGTTGAACTGAAATGCAAAAAAGACGTGTGCTGAAGTGAAAAAATAAAAGCGTAAGTTTCACTGGTCCGTACAAGGTAAGTCCAAAAAAAAAAGAATCTATATTATCCATTTATTTCCTTAATATTATAACCATGTCTGTATTATTAAATGTGACTCAGAACTAAAACATGTGGGGAACTATGGATTTCAAAGTACAAGTTCCACTGCTCCGCATAAGGTGAACCAAAAGTAAATATTGGATCTACAATCGTATTGTAAAATTCAACCCATATACCTGGACTTGGAAAACATACAACAATAATTTCATATATTAGTTTCAAGTTATTGCAATCCATGCATTTCAAATGTATTTCTTGTTAACTTGTCCCAAAAATCTGTATGATTGATATCATCCAAATTTTTTATTGATATCATTTCAAATATCAGTCCACTTTGTTAGCCTCGGTTGCCCTACTTCAAGCCAAGTAGGTCACAGTCACCTACTAAGTGGCCGTGTCCACGACCACAAACATAAACAAAAAAAAGTAAAATTGAAATAGATGAAATCAATTTTAAAAAATGCCTCCTGTTTTGAAAAATATTACTAATCCTAACACAATTACCTAAGTAAACATGAATTTATAACATACAAAAATCACAAAACAGACATATCAAAACGAAGAATAAGACCTACTCTTAAGGCCACTTACACTAGAATATGTTGTATTAATGTTAATTAAATCATTGGTTCATATTTTACACTACTCTACTACTTCTAACCAAATTGTTACTTCATACTCCACCAAATCAGACTGGCAAGCCCACCAAATACATGTAATTTTAAACATATAAACAAATGGACATTATGTAACTTGAAACAAACTAACAAATGCATACAAGCAATTCATAAATTGTGTCCTACTTCGAAAAATGTTATAAAACGTAACACTATTATCTAAGAAAATATGAACTTGTAAAGTACAACAATCACGAGACAAATAAGAAGAAAAAAACAGAACCTACTAGTAAGTTCACTTAGACTGCAACTATATTTTATAAATGTCAACCAAATTCCATAAAAATTGAAACACAAACAAATAAAAACATTTATTGATAGATAAAGAAATCATGTTATACACTTTCATGTACTAGCTAAAGGTCTGACATCAGTGGAACCAATAGTAACAAAGTCAACATCTTAGCCAAACCAAGCAAATGGATTAAGAAAACACAAAGGAGAATCAATTCATTTCCCCTCAAAAGGCCTATCACCAAATAAATATTATCCAGTTCATTCACAATAAAAAACTTTGAGTGAGCATAACCAGGTTCCCAACTAACAAACACATGTAAACAGACAAAAATAAAAGCACAAAAAAACTAGCAAAATATGATTCAAATTCAAACATATTGAAAAAAAACATGCACTTACCACTTTCACTCTTCTATATTTTTATTTTTTTTGCCAGTGACTTCACAAACTTTAATCTATGTATTTTTCTTCTACACGCTTTTCTACAACTCTACCACATAACAAGTTTCACGACTTTTTGCAAAATGCGACATGACCAGTGCATTTTGCAAATGCAACTCCACTTCTCAACACTGAGTTTTATATGTTGCTTCCCAAAATATCCACTTTGCAGTTGAGGAGATATATTGAATGTTCAAGGTGTGTTAATACTGCTGCAAGTCAACAATGGAATTTGATCATCTATGTTCTTAAATGCGTAGAATACAAATTTCCTTAATTAAATTTCAATGTTCACTCCCACACATCAAGTGAAACATTGCTTAGCTTTACTTTAACTAAATATTTCTTTTAATTAACTCCAACAGAGAGATTTTATCACGAATGCTCTTCTTGAAACAATAATCTTTATCAAGAAGAACATGTTTAGTTTCTAAGAAACATGTCATTGTTCCAAGATTTCATTTCAAGGTCCTGTAAAATACAAGACATTTGTTTTGCTCTTTATTATTACTTTCAAATATTTTTGTCATATAAATACCATGCACTTGTCACATATAACCATAGGTAATTATTCTTTTTAGATCTTCCATCCAATCAAAAAATTGGAATTTCATTTTTGGAAAAAAAAAAAACAAAAAACAAAAAAAACAAAACAAAACAAAACAAAAAAACAAAAAAACCAATTACTTTATTTACAATATTGTCATAAATAATGCATCTTACAAAACATTATACTAGCCAAATTATCCAAAGTCAACTAAAAGTATTGCAATGGTTGACTGAAAAACGATTTCTATATTCCTTGTTATGGAAGGGACTAATAAGGATGTTTAATATTATTATAATAAATAAGCTAATTATCTAGTAATATATGTATTTTATGGATATAAATTTATTAAATTAATTTTTTAATCAGAATACGGAGTAATTATAGCATGAAAAAATAATTAAATAATATTAATATTAATAATTATTATAATGAATTTATTGGTGCAAAAAAAAATATGATATGAAATTTCAGTATGAGGAAAAAATAAAATTTGAGAGAAAAATGTGATTTAATTTTCCAATGACAAATTACAATTAAAGACATGTCCGCCCAATTTGCTCGTTAACAACGTGTTTTTGTTCTCATTTTTATCCTGTCATCTAATGATCTAATCATTAAAATATAAACCCTTCTAAGTGCCAACGCGTTTCTTTTTATATTCGAACCTCGGATTCTAACCATTAAGAGGTTGTGTATGATAAATATCCATATCCTTAATACGCTCTCTAGGATAATTACATGTAAAGGCTTTTTAAGGCATACCTATAAAATATAGCTAATCAACTTAATCAACAAAATCCCATGAAATATCTATCAAACTCCTAAATTCTTAGTATACCCCTAACAACATCATTATGCTTTATCTTTAACTAAGAGTCTCAAATTACCTTTTCTTGGTGCCTATGAAAGCAAGTTCAAAGTTTTATAAAAAAATTACTACATTTCCTTGTTGTGACCTGCAAAATTCATATTCTAGTGTTTTGTTCTCTATTTTCTTTACTAACCTTCACTTTTCATAACCACTTTATTTTACTTATCGCTGCGACTCAAAAGCATGTTCTTAGCTACATCTGGTCCTCTTGGCCCTTTAATGTACTTTTTCTTCCTCCACATCCCTTTCTTCTGCATGCTCTATTGATTTATATTAAGAATTCTTAACGCCTACTCTTTTGTCCTCTATTATTTCATTTTCACTTTGCTCTTATACACTTAAGTATATATTCTTAAGGTCCTTTCTATTGCATAAGTCCTTCCCTTCCTTAAAAATATTGGGTGTGGAGCTTGATTATCTTCCTTGATTAGATGTATCGTAGCATTGGACCCCTATCGTTAATGAGGCGGCAACGCTGCCTGTCATTTGATTGTCGTTAGGGGGTTCCAAGCGGGGGCAGGGGTGGAAGCAACCTTTTGGAGCCCGCCCCCCCCCCCCCCCTCCCCCCTAGTGGGGCTATTCGGGGCAACACCCTCGAAGCTAAAAACAAATGTAAAATTTCCTTGGAAAAATATGGTATTTTCGTAGTCAATCTAGGTTGTTCATTAGGCAGATGATCTGACGGTAGAAATTATGTTTATTTTAGGGTTTTTTGCCCTAGAAGGAAACCCCTCGGTTGTATGAGGTTATTGCATTGCGTCTATGTATGGAGTGTATACTCTGAGCGAGAAATAAAAAGGGGGACTATGTGAGAGAGAAGAGGATATTACAGTGGATATGCTGTAGGTTGCCTCTCTTCATTTTGTTGGTTAATATAAAGGAAGGACTGGTTGTTTCTGTGGACGTAGCCCAAGTTGGGTGAACCACATATATTTCTGTCTCTCTTGTTTTATATGTTTTCTGTGTTTGTGTTTCCGCATATTTTATGTGTTCCATTTCTTTGTAATATATAATTTTCTAACAAATGATATCAGATTCGAAGGTCCATTTGGCTAATAAACTCGCAAGAAAGAAGGGTTCCTAGTTCGAGTGGGAACAAAGGCAGAAGATGGTAGGTTTAGGGTTGAGAAATTTAACGGCCAAAACTACCCAATGTGGAAGATGCAAATGGAAGAATATCTGTATCAGAAAGATCTATACCTACCATTGAGAAGAAAAACAAAGAAGTCGTCGAGTATGACAGAAGCAAAATGGGAGATTCTTGATAGAAAGGCACTTGGAACAATATGGTTGTGCCTTGCGGTGTCGGTAACCTTCAATATTTTGAAGGAAACAACAACAGAGGGTTTAATTACGGCATTGGCAAAACTATATGAAAAACCCTCGGCCTCAAATAAGGTATTTCTTATGAAACGTTTATTTAGTATGAAGATGTCAAAAGGTGGATCTATTGTTGACCATTTAAATGAATTTAATACGGTTACCAGTCAGTTAAGTTCTGTAGGGATAAACTTTGATGATGAAGTTAGGGCTCTGTTATTTTTTTTCTCATTACCAGAAAGTTGGAATGGTTTAGTTATGTCCATTAGTAACTCTATCTCTAGATCTAGTATTTTTAAGTTTTATGATGTTATCGGTGCTATCCTTAGTGAGGAAATGTGACGGAAAAGCTCCGGTGAGACATTGGGTAATGCTTTGAGTGCAGAGACTAGGGGAAGAAAAATGGAAAGAGGAAAAAGCTCAAGATATCGCAATAAATCAAGGAAAGGCAGATCCAAGTCCAGATCCGGGATAGTGTGCCGTAAATGCGAAAAGAAAGGACACTTGAAGAAAGATTGTAAATCTCGGAAGGGAAAAGGAGGAGACGCTAAAAAAGAAAACAATCATGAAGCAAATGTGACAGGTTATGTGTTACAAGATGCTTTGATTCTTTCTTTAGAAAATGTTACTAATTCCTGGGTGATAGATTCATGGGCCTCATTCCATGCCACACCTGATAAGAAATATTTTCATGACTATGTTCAAGGAGATTTTGGATAGGTTCATCTGGTTGATGATAAGCCCTGTAAAATCATTGGAATGGGTAAAGTTATTGTCAAAACAGAAAAATGGAAACCAATGGTTATTATAGGAGGTAAGGCATGTTCCAGGTCTGAAGAAAAATATGATTTCAACAAGGCAGTGAGGCGATGAAGGTTGTGTGACAACTTTTACAGATAAAACCTAGAAGGTCACTAAAGGAGCCCTGGTAATAACAAAGGGAGAAAAGGTTGGTACATTGTATTTATGCAACGGTATTTCTAACTTTGTTAATACTTTAACTTCCAAAGCAGCAGATGCAGCATTATGGCATCATAGGCTTGGACACATGAGTGAGAAGGGGATGAATATTCTTCACTCAAGAAATTTGTTGTCGGGTTTGAAGAATATTGATTTGGATTTCTTTGAGAATTGTATTTTTGGAAAACAGAAGAGAGTCAGATTTCTTAGAGTTGGGAAATAAAATAAGAGCGAAAAATTAGAGCTTGTATATACAGATGTATGGGGACCTTCTCAAGTATCATATCTTGGTGGCTCTTGTTATTATGTTACTTTTATTGAAGATGCAACTAGAAAAAATTGGATTTATTGTATTCAGAATAAATATGATGTATTTGATACTTTCAAGAAATGGAAATCTTTGGTTGAGATTGAGACAAGAAAGAAGTTCAAGTGTCTGAGATCAGACAATGGAGGTGAATATTGCAGCAAAGATTTTGATAGGTACATTTTTAAAGCATGGAATTCACATAGAGAAGACATTTCCAAGAACACCACAAGAAAATGGTGTGTAAGAAAGGATGAACAAAACAACCATGGAGTGTGTAAGGTGCATGATATTGCATGCATGATTTCCTTTACAATTTTGGCAGATGTTGTAGATATTGTTGGTTATCTAATAAACAGAGGGCCTTCAAGTTCCTTGGATGGTGTATTCCAGAGGAGGCGTGAACAGGTAAAAAGGTAAACTACTCCTTTTTAAAGCCTTTTGGTTGTGAGGCATTTTCCCATATTAATAAAGAAAATAGAACAAAGCTTGAGGTAAAATCGAAGAAATGTACCTTTATTGGATATGGTGTTAATTATTTTGGTTATCACTTATATGATTATGAAAATCACAAAATCATTAGGAGCAGAGATGTAATATTCAATGAAAAGGTATTGTATGAGAATTAGTTGCAGGAAAAGGAATAAGAAAAAGAAGACAAAGAATACACAATTATTGATGAGATCACAGAAAAAGAAAAGGTGCCTAAAAATAATAATAACCAACAGCCACAACAACATCAACCACCACAATAGCAACAGGCACCTCAAACACCTGAAAGTGGTGTCAGAATATCTACCAGGATAAGTAGAACCCCTGAACAATACTTGCCTTCATTATATTATGTATTGTTGATTGATTCTAGTGAACTCGAATGTTATGAAGAAGCAATGCAGGTAGAAACCAGGAAGAAGTGGGAGCTAGCCATGAAAGAAGAGATGGACTCCATAATACATAACCAGACTTGGGACTTAGTCAGGTTTCCTGCATGTAAAACAACATTTCAAAATAAATGGGTTTACAGGTTGAAGGAAGAAGATGGAGGAAAAGAAAGGTAAAAAGATAAACTTGTGGTGAAGGGGTTTGTACAGAAGAAAGGTATTGACTTTGATGAAATATTCTCTTCTGTTTTTAAGATGATTTCAATCATAACTATTTTAAGTATTGTAGCAGCGGAAGATTTTCATCTTAAACAGTTAGATGTAAAGACAACATTTCTCCATGGAGATTTGGAGGAAGAGATCTATATGCATAAACCACAAGGATATGAGGTAAAAGGGAAGGGATCATTAGTGTGCAGGTTAAAGAAGAGCTTGTATAGCTTAAAACAGGCTTCAAGGCAGTGGTATCTAAAATTTGATAGGTTTATGTCTGAACAAGGTTATACTAGATGTCACTTTGATCATTGTGTTTATCTGAAAAAGCAAAATGATGGCAGCTATATTATATTGTTATTGTATGTAGATGACATGCTTGTTCTAGATTCTAACATGCAGGAAATAAATGTGCTCAAAAGAAAATTGGAAAATTCATTTGCAATGAAGGATTTGGGACCTGCAAAACAAATCCTTGGTATGAGAATAACTAGAGACAAGAGAAACCGCAAATTAACATTGTCTTGGAATGAGTACATACAAAATGTGTTGAAAATATTTAATATGCAGAATGCAAAACCAGTAATTAGTAAACCTTTTGCTAGCCATTTCAAACCTAGTAAGGAGATGTGCCCCAAGACCCATGAAGAAATGGATTATATGTCTAAAGTTCCATATGCATCTGCAATTGGAAGCTTTATGTATGCAATGGTCTCCACAATGCCTGATATTTCACTTGCAGTGGGAGTTGTAAGTAGGTACATGAACAATCCAAGAAAAGAACATTGGATGGCAGTGAAATGGATTCTCAGATATTTGAGAGCTACCACAAATCAAGCATTATGCTTTGGTGGTTCAAACATTGCTCTACATGGATATGTTAATGCAGATATGGTGTGTGATAGAGATAACATGAGGAGCACTACATGGTATGTATTTACTATAGGTGGAACAACTGTCAATTGGGTCTCAAAAATGCAAAGTCTTGTTACACTTTCAACAACAGAAGCATAGTATGTTGCTGCTATAGAAGATAGTAAAGAAATGATTTGGTTACAAAGGTTTATGGATGAATTGGGTAAGAAGCATGAGATGGGTAGGTTATACATTGATATCCAGAGTGTCATTCATATTTCAAATAACTCATCATTTCATTCCAGGACTAAACACATACAACTCAAGTTGGAAGATGGACAGTTGAAGCTGGAAAAGATACACACTAGCCAGAATCCTGCAAATATGCTAACAAAAGTTGTAACCAGGGAGAAACTGAGATTATGCTCAGTTTAAATTAGTCTTCAAGTATGATGATGAAGATGAGAAATAGCCAGGTCCAAAGTTGAGTAATTGTCCAGCAAATGAAGGAGCAGTGGAGTTGCTACAATCAGTCTCCAAATGGGATATTGTTGGGTGTGGAGCCTGATTATCTTCCTTATTTAAATGTATCGTCGTGTTGGACCCCTGTTCTTAACAGGAAAACAACACCACTCGTCATTTGATCGCCATCAGGGGGGGTTTCGGGGGCAGCGCCCCCGAAGCTAAAAACAGATGTAAACTTGCCTTGTAAAATATTGTAATTTCGTAGTCAATCTAGGTTGTTCATTAGGCGGATGAATCGCCAGTAGATGTTATGTTTAATTTAGGGTTTTTTTCCCTAGAAGGAAACTCCTCTATTCCATGAGGGTATTGTATTGTGTTTGTGTATGGAGTGTATATTCTAAGCGATAAATAGAAAGGGGGACTATGTGAGAGAGAAGAGGATATTACAACGGATCTGTTGTAGGTTGTGTCTCTTCATTTTGTTGGATAATATAAAGGAAGGACTGGCTATTTCCGTGGATGTAGCCCAAGTTGGGTGAACCACATATATCTGTCTCTCTTGTTTTATATGTTTTATGTGTTTGTGTTCTGCATATTTTATGTGTTCCATTTCTCTGTAATATATAATTTTCTAACAAAAATATTTTTTCTCTATTTATTCTACCTTATGTGGATCTTTTATTTTCTCATAATGTTTTTTCGTCTTCTCATATGAGTTTCTTGTTTCTATAAGTCTATTATCTTTGTCTTTTTCTAGGGATTACCTTTTCTCAACCTCCTCTATCTCCTTAATACTTTCTTCCTCATCATATTATATTTTATGGAGCTTCCCTACTACTAATATTTTTCTAATGATATCTTCTTCTCATATTGATCCATCTTGTCACCCTAATGTCTCAAGCTCAAATTTCTTGGACTTATTTTTTCCTTTGTCTTATGTATTCATTTTTTTTCTTGGTTGTCCTAGACTAGGAGCTTTTGAGACTTCTCCCAAATACTTCAAAATATTTACTTCCCATGATTAATGAGTTCTTCAATTTCCCATTCTACAAGTTCTCCCCCCAATTGATACTTAAACCTAATTGTATATAACAAAAATATACTCATTACCATACTTATTCTCGTTCTTGATTCTCAAATAGTTTCCAACTTTATTGTTCACTCTAAGACATATTTTTTGCTACAAACATTTTAAAATAATGTATTGGTGTCCACCATATTGATGAAAGTGTTTTTATGTTATTTCAACTTATTTTATGATTCCACATATGTTATTAGTTTATATTGTGTCACTCTTTTCTCCAATAATGGCATCCCCATTCTTTCTTAAGATTTTGGCTAAATTAGTCATGGCCTTTTACACCATTTTAATTGTTTTGTCCCTCTAGGGATCCTTTGTAATTGCTACCAGCTCTATTATCTATGCTTCAAATTTTTTATCTAATTTATGACAAGTGTCCCTTCATTTTGATTATGGGATTCATACTAATTTAGATCATTTTTAATAATTAAATTCCAAACAAATATTTTCCAACTTATGTGATATGTGAATGGTAGGTTTATGGCCTATCTATTTTGTCAACAAAAATCCTCTACAAGAAATTATATGTGTATCTCTATGATTAATATATCACTGAGAACTCTATCTTTAGATTTGGATTCAAAACTTAACTGCTTGGTTTCTTTATTGGTAGTGTCAAGCTCAATGCCAAATCATGGAAAAGAATTGCACTCTATATATCTAAGTGTGCAACCAAAGCATTCATAAAGTTGTAAATCTGTTATGCCAAAATAAAGAAACATACCTTTTGTTCTTTTCAAACGTGTTATCACACTGGATCATTTCCCCATTAAGGATATGTATAAATTTGGATGATCCAACAAATTATAACTCTCTACATTGACTATATTCTTTGTTATTTATCTATGCCTATGTTCAATTAAGGTGAACATAATGAGTCAAAAATGGCATTATGGAAATAAAACATACAACCATGAGACAATCACAATAGAAACCCCATTTATTAAATGTGTATTGCTATCCCAACTAGCACACGACAAGATAGATGCTTCACTATTTGGACAAACAATTTGTTGCAACCAATAAGAGAGGGTTGTAGGTGGTACATAATAATCAAATGCTTGAATTCACTAGGACTCAAATGGAATTATGCGAGAGCTAATACATTTAACTGTTTTTCCATTGAATAGACAAGGGAATTCTTGTGGTAACATAGTGTCCAAATAATATTTAAACAATAGTGTTCAATCACAAAGCAATGTAAATGCAACATAATATATATTTCTCAAATGTGAAATAGATACACAACTTTCCATGGTAACCCAGACAATAAAAATAGATTTGATGGGGATTTTATTAAGTAGGGAATTAATTACAAAAAGGTGAGCTATACATATATTCACTGTACAATTACTCACTAGCAATAAGTTTGTAGATGGAAACAATCTTCACTTATTGTGGGGCAAAATCAATGTCTTATTTTCCTTTAATCATCAAGTAAATTTATTCCTTAAGCTCTCATCTCTATGACTGCCCTTCTTCATTTTCTATCTTCTACTCTATTCTCTCCTCTTCTTCATTATGGCCTTCATTTTTAAGGGGATTCCTTGGAAAGACGACCATCACAATGGTTCATTTCAACTTCCAAGATAATTTTGATCATTTTTTCAACTTTACCAAAAAAAATTAAATGGTTATTACAAATTTTACAATGTTATTATGGCAAGAATCCAATTTGGATCATACCTCCCCATTTGCAAGATTTTTCTCCCCAAAAGCTTCAACTCCCTTCAATATTCTTCTTCTTTGCCTTCAGGCGTCCTCCAGAAAATATCCAAAAAAAGGTGCATCTGATACAATATGGAAGATAAGATTTGCACAAGGGAATCCTTTGACACAAAACCTATGTTCATTTCATGAATAGATATGACATTCATTCTTGTAATAGGTCATTAGTTAACCATGGCTCATTGGTCTACAAGTGTAAGCAGTTATTTTTTCCCCTTGGCCTTAACTCTCCAAGCTTTCTTCTTAGTTACTCAATTCTTGTGATGGTTCTCTAAGTAAACTCTCCACATTTCACCTCTAAATGTCTATTAATATATAGTATTCACTTTTTCATTGGTCGTTTGCCTTTCTAAAGTGTCAACAATTGCTAGCCTTGTGACTCCTTTACTTGCAATAGAAACAAACCAAATATATTATACCATAAATTTTTGGTTTGTGGTGATGATTTCTAGTTTGGTTGTGTGGTCCCCCAATATTTGGAGTGGATCTAAGTGGTAGAATAATCTCCTTGCTACCCTCTTTGAAGTCTCTACAAGCATATTTTGGTGGCTCATTGCACACTCCTTTTCTATTTTCCTTTTTCGCCATGTGAATGGTCTCTTTTTTAATTCCTATGTCCTTCTTAAAAGTGGTTTGAGCCAAACTTCTATTTTCTTATTCTCCACTAAATCCTAAACAATTATGCTTGGGCCTATTGTTGGTCGCTTTAATTGTTTTAACAATTCAAGCTCCACATAAATTGTCAACCCGAGAAGGTCTGTTTATTCCAAAGACAACCACGCACTGGATATGCTCAATTCCAAAAGAAAAGATAATGTTGTAGTCAAGCCACAATGGGGATTACAATCCCTTGATTTTCCTTGTCTATCTCTTGGCCATTACAACCCATTTTCCTCATGAGGTTATAACTAATGCCTTTAGTGTTATTTTCAAAGTCACTAAAGGTTTATTAATGAAGGATCTTAGAAGGTGAGTTTACCACGCTTGGTTGTTAAATTTTGTAGAGGAAACAGAAGGGTTTTGGCTTTCTTAGTCTCTTGAGTAAATAGATAATTCAAGGTCTTTTCCTTTGCTAACAATCTTGGTATAGTTGATTATTCACTGTAGTGAACCTCTCCTTTTCCAATTATCTATCTAAGTGAATTTCTACTCCAATTATAAGAGCTTCAATTTGATAGCCCTTTTCTAATTCTACCCTCACAGCGGTGAAGGAATTTCTAGCATTTGGCAAGTTCTCTTTCTAACTCATCCACTTTTTGTCTCCAATACCGACTTTCATCTTGTATTTATCTGTTGAAGTCTCTCAACTCTTCCAACTTATTCGTCCTCAAGGATTTTCCCATGGCATTTGTTTCGAGGAATATAATGGACCTATTCTAATACCTTATGATCCATAAATGATAGGTCTATGGCCTATCCATTTCAATAACACATATCCTCTAAGGGAAATTATATCTAGATATCTACAATTACTCTATCATTGAGAACTCTATCTTCATATCTACTTTCAAGACTTGACTACTTGGTTTTCTTACCAGTAGTGCTAAGCTTGATGCCAATTGATGGAAAATAATTTCTATATATATATCTAAATCATTTCATTATAATGTGATGGTTTCCAAAAATAATGAAATGCTTAATAAAATGTTTCATTAAATGCTTAATAATGAAAAAAGTTTAATTTTTGAGAAACATTCTCCAAAATAATGAAATGCTTAATACGATGTTTACAAAGAGATTTTAGAAAGGATCCAATTTGAATCATTATGCCCTTATGGCCAAATATTTTATTATTATCCCATGTTGTCATTGATCATAGGCTCCTACCAATGGAGTATGTTCATACAAAATTATGATTTATTTTCCCTGTAGCCACTTCACATCCTTTGTGGCATTTCATGCTTGCATGTATTCTTCCAAAAGGGATTCATTGATTTAAACCTTTATGCTTTCTATTACTTCTCTAAATGTTCATACTTATTTAGGGAAATGAGCATTGAGAATCGTGTTCCTGGTGGACTCCTGAAATCCTTGTAGTTTTTTCCATGATAACTTTTTAACTATCCTTCTCTTTAAGCTCTTTGTGACCACCCAACAAGCCACTTTGGTTCAGGGTTTTTTTCTTTGATGGGTGCATCTCTACCCAACTAAAATGGTAATAATCTATTTTCATGTTAAATTTTTGTATCCATTTTTTTCAAGATAATGGCATTGATGATTATCTTATTGCTTTCTTCCACCAATATAACTTTGACATATGTTATATTTCATAACATCTGTTTATTTTCTTCTATCTCTAAAACAATAAATTTCTCAACCATTTCCACCAAGTTTCTTGTTTTCCTTATCATTTTTACAACAATTACCATCATTCATCCCCTAGGCCATTTATCAAATTCTTTTGCCATATAGATTTATTTTCAAGCACCCTATTGTCTATGTTCAGTGTCCTTCCATCTGGCCCTTTGTCCTGTTTCAACTTCTTTTGTGTTTGTCTTTCCTTTTTCAAACCTTCATGGTTTCCAACCATATTGGTTATGTCCTTAAATATCCCCCCCCCCCCCAACAATCCTCAAATTTATTTATTTTCTCTTTACTTTATTCAATCTATCATTCTCTATCTTTTTCTCTCTCTTTTTTTCGAAGTATGTCCATGTCACTTATCACTTTTTCTCTTGGCTACTTATTTTTTAACCATATTTGATTCTTTCTTTAATATCTATTCTTCTCCCTTATTCTTATTGGTTGCCTAATACCTCCTTATAATTTGATTTTGAATTGTTATGTCCACTTCTTTTTATGATGGTTCTTTCCTTTTATTTTAAATGGCATCAATTTTATGTCCAACCAGGTTTTCCTCAATTACCAGTGTCCCCTTTATCATTTCCTTGTTTTCTTCTTTTGATGACACATCTATAATTTTTCCTTTAACTCTACCTTTGTGTCTTTGCTTGTCTTCTTCTTCATTTTACCTTTATCCTCAACATGTCCTCTTGCTTGTTTTTTTATTTTCCTTGTGGTCGTCATCCCCATTATCTCTTATGTTCACCAAGGTTAACAAATCTTGTCTTATCCTTATTCTTATTTTTTATGGTCTTGTCCTCCCTTCCCAAAACTTTACCCTCTATAGCTTTCTGAAAGTCACAAAGTTCATTCTTGTGCCTCATTTCTACGGTAATTGTTTATGTTTATTTCTTAAGGGGTTCTTCCTTGGCATCCATATAGTGAGAAAAATTTTATGGTGCAAAGGGTCAAGTGGCCAAAGATAGATGGAATAGGTGGTGTGGAGGTAGACAAGGAGAAAGCTACCATTAGTAGTGGCAACTTTGGCAGATGGAAGGGGGAAATAAGGGAAATTCATCATTATGGGTAGTGACATGGTAGTAGGGACTAGTGGATTTCAAAAAGGGTGGGTAGGTCAAGGATGAGCCATTAGGGACGAAGATGAGATAGGAACACAACTAAGAGTAAGAGGTTGAAACTATGTTATAAGTGTGAGTAAATTGGGTGTAACGTTCCACTGCAGTAGGTGAAGTTGAGAGGGTGATTACAAGGTGGATGATGACATTAGGAAGATGAAGAGAGACAAAGAATGAGGCATGATGTGAAGGGTTATAAACAAGATAGGGAAAGCTAGGGTGGATACAAAGGATGAGGTATAGTGAACCAAGTGAATGGCATCCAATAAGAACCAAAAAAAATATTCCCTCCTCCTGACATGACTTGCATGTGAAGTATTTGAGAGGAGTGAACAAAAGTGCATCATAATGTCTTGTTGTGTGAATAATCAAAGATTGAGTGTAATGCATTAAGCCACTTCTTTGTGTTAGCATTTAGATATTTTGGTGGAAACTTTATGGAACTTTCCTTTAAATCACCAACCTTTATCCTAAAGTGTGACTTACTACTACAATAAATTGTGAGGCATTTTAAGTAATAATGCTTGATGATAACCTTTATAGCAAGCGAATGGAAAATTAAAAATTTTGAAAGAAAGTTTGAATACCAATATGTATAAAATACTATTATATATCTATCTAATCAAAGCACAAACCTATGAACCTCTAGGTGCTTAAAAGGTCAAGGTTAAAATGCATCTTTGTTTGCTTATTTTATTATTATTATGGTTGGTTTTTTAAAATCATTTATTCACTTACATATTCTTTTTCAATGTATTTTTTTAAGAAACATGTAGCTTTGTATTAATCGAACTAGAATCAAGCCAACACCCTTACATTCAAATATTGCACCTCTTTAGAAGTATTCCAAAATTGTTCAAAATGCATCCTACAACTACCCTGCATATTCAGAACTATATCACTAATTGCATTTCTCTTGTAATGTCTCCAAAAGACTCTATTGATTACAACAAAATGACAAAACATTTACATAGAAAAAAAATAAATAAAATGCTACCCGCAATCTCCTCATGAAGGCTTCCTTCATGTGGAGCTTGTTCAGTATCCTCTTAGAGAGAGGGCGTCACTTCCGCTCCTTGCTCTTTGTCAACCTGCATGGTATCCTGTTAACCGAAAGGAGATGCGTCAGCAAGCCCAAAAACTTCTTTCAGAACGCCCACCATAGAAGTTTCCATTGTTACTTTCATGTTGTCAACTTTTAAAATCAAATTATTCAATTTGGTAGCGAAATTTTCAACTGAAAATTGGAGTCGCTCTACATCCTCCCGAATTCCTGCAAGTTTGTTGGAAACCAACTTCCTGCATATGGTAGACGAACTGTCCTGCTCTGCCCATTTTTGTTTAGCTTTTAACGTATTGGAACAAAAATACAGGTACATAAGTGGTTCAAATACTTCTGGAATTTCTGCCCATTTTTTTTTTCTTATTGAAGTTTATTTTCCTTGTCAAAAGTTGATTTTTCCAAGACTTGTCAAAACGTGCTGAATGAGGGTGAAGAAATCCAGAGTGTTGTTGCAGGAAACTTTTGGAGGCCTTACTAAACTCTAAATTGATATCATGATAACTCATTTTAAATATCTCTCTGTCTAGTTATCATTTGACTCATCAAGCAAGTCATTTGGACACTCCATCTATCAGAAAACTTGATTTTCCCAAGGTCACTCCAGAAGTACAACAACTCTCCTGTGGGACCTGTATTTTTGAAATTTCTCTAAAAAATTGACACTTGTGTAAAATATGAAGGAGGTTTTTCTTCCTTGACCTATTATGGACAAAAACCTCTCTCACGGTTTTCAAATTCATATTTTTTGGTCAAAAACACAGTTTGAAGAAAAACTGACCCTATGAGTGGCAAATGAATTGACTCTTGGAATGACTTCTCAAAAAATGATGGAGACATGATTTTTATGAGATGAAATGTCCTAAAAATTACTAATATGACCTACCTTATGGCTCCTTTGCTCAAATTTCTCGTTTCCATAGCAAACCCTAGCCTAGTGGAAGAGGAAATTAGGGTTTAGTGCTTGTGAACAATGGTGACTTGGGCACCTTTAGGAAAAGAAAACTCCCTTTGAAATTTGATCAATTGGTGAAATAAAAACTCTTTCACTTTGACATTTCATGTGTTGGCATGTGGAAATCTGATTTGGCAACCTTTGGGAGACTGAATACTTATTACATTTGAATTCACATAAAATTACATGAATAAATAAAAATTACATCTTGGAATGAAACTCACACTTGAAATCAAATTACAACTTTGGAAACCGTCTTGGAGGTCATATTTACATGGTAAAGAGACATTATTGGGATCACTCTCATACTTTTCTGACCTTATGCAAATGAAATGGTGCATTTTTGGACCTTGAAAGACAAAACCCTAATGACTTAATGAGACGTTGAATAACCTAACTTCCATGGTTGAATTTAAATGAGATAATACATGGTGAAATGAGATTTTCATAGGTGTTATTGTGCTCAAGAAGACATGGAAGTGAGTCAGCAATGTGAATCTCTGAGGGAGAGTGACGTTTTATTGAGTAGGGCTACCATCAGTGAAACAATTTTTATCATGACCTAATGGAATGATATAAAAATTTCAGAGTGAGACACCTAAAATGATAATGAAATGAGTGATTTTGATCACTAATGACAGAATGCATATTCTGACACTAACATGCACGATGGTGACAATACCATTGACTACCATCTCTTGGATGGGTTACTCTACAGGTTGGATAAGCTATATGTTCCTAAAGGTGAGCATTTGCAGCTGATTAGAGAGGCTTGCACCTCCAAGGTTGCAAGGAACTTTGGAGTAGGGAAGACGGTGGCCAAGTTGTAAAGGTATGTATATTGGCCCATGATGCAAGAACAAATAGCTAGTTTCATAAGAGGATGCATGTTTTGTTGTACCAACAAGCTTAGAAACATGAAACAAGGTCTATATCATACCTTAATTATACCCACTCATTCTTGGGAGAACATTTCCATGGACTTTGTGGGAGGGTTACCAACAAATAAGAACGGAGATGACTACCTGTTCGTGGTAGCTAACAGGTTTAACCTACCTGTGTTTTGATGTCCTGTAAAAAGACCATTAGTGGGAAAGAAGCAACAAACTTGTTCTCTGCATAGGTCTAGGTGCACTTTGGGATACCAAGGAGCATATTTTTAGATAGGGATAAAATATTTCTCAATGCATGCTGGACTACATTGTGGGAGAATATGGACACAAAGTTGAAGAGAACTACAACATTCCATCCACAGACAGAAGGACAAACATAATTAGTGAACAAGACTTTGGTACAAATTTTGAGGGGATACAACCAAAAGCATATGAAGACCTGGGATGACAATTTGGTATATATACATCATTGTTACAACAAAGCAGTGCACACTTCTACTGGAAAGTCCCCATTTGAAACATGTTTTGGATATTTTTTTCCTTCAGCTTTGGACATTGCATATGGGAAGCAAGGAGGAGTGGGGGAATATCTTACAAGAAATGCTATGAGGGATGAAAAATTTACAGAGAAGATCAGGCAGATCCATATACAGGTAAAAAAGACATTGTTGAAGTCACAGGAGAAATATAAGGTCATGAATGATTAACATAGAATAGAGAAATCGTTCAAGGTGGGAGCTAGAGTATGGCTACAGCTGAAAAAAGAGAGGTTGCAGGGGCTTGGTAAGAAAATAAAGGCTTTGCGACATGGTCCCTTCGAGATACTGGAAAAGGTGGGTGATAATTCCTATCGAATCAGTGTACCACCATACATTCTCATTTACTCAACCGTGAAAGTAGAGAATTTGAAACTCTATGAGCCTTCCGTGTTAGATCAAGTAGATGAACATGTCCTACCTTCTAAGGAGGATTTTAACACTAGATGCTCAGGTGGAGTTGACAGAAGATACAGTTTTGCAGAAGAGTTCTAGAACTACAAGACATGGGTAGTGTGATCTTTGGTAGATTAGGTTGAAAGGAAAACTTTGAGTCAAATCTAAATGGTACACCCAAGATAAGGTGGAGGAAAAAATTCATCGCCTCATTTAGTAGCATATTTTAGGGACCAAAACCCTCCCAAAATGGGGAGGTGTGATCCATATTATATCATTATATTGTTTGAAATCCATCTTTATGCTTTTAGAGTGTAAAAAGTGGAGGAATTATCTCTTAATACCATATTTATTGGTGGGCTCCAGTTTGGAAATTTGGGGTCGAAAACCTTCCAGGAGTGTTTCGAGGCATCAAACGAAATTTTTTTGGGGTAAAATTTTGTCACTTTCATGTTATTCCCTTTTTTAACGTATTCTACACATAGATACCTTTCCAACGGTGCAAGAATCATGTCAATCAGAGTCTGTATGCGAAATTTAATTCCACTCAGAAGTTAACCTTCCTTTTTCACCACCATAATTCGAGCGAATGCCACATCAACCCCCATAATTCATGGAAAAGGCACTAGATGCTTGATTATGATAAAGAAGGCTCTAGAATAATCTATATTGTAACTATGGTTAATATTTTAGGTAGTCAAACCTAACCATTATAAGGCTATCAGGCTATTTTATAATCGGGCTACTAGGAGGAAAAGGGGTTCCATTATTTCGAGTGCATTTATTCCATAGCTGAGAAAAAATAGCCAAGAGGGATATGAGATAGAGCACACAGAGAATATTTGTGCATTTTAGTAGCCGATGGGCCACAGGCCATATTTCTTTTACCTTGCAGCCATATTTCCATTCAGCTAAAGAGAGCGAAGCGATCTCACCTTCCAGCTGTATTTTTCTCCCTAAATGGTTTCCAAGTTCATATCATGTGTCAAATGTATGTGTGAGATTTTATTTCGTCGTTATTTATTTTCTGCATAATTTTTATTCCCATGCATACACTATCAATAGTTATCTATAAATCTATAAATCTAAATAGATATAAGACTATAATAGTGTATAATATGGATATTTAAATATAATTTATCAGGTCTGTTGTTATGAAATTTCTAGTGGAATATCCAAGAAAATTTATGGATCACGGACAAGGTGAAATCAAAGAAAACATTGAATCTATATTTGTATTGTAAAAGGCAACCAAAATACCTACACTTAGAAAGCATACAGTAATGTAGAAATTTGATATAAATTGCAAGTACTCAAGAAATCAAACTGAGAGCAATAGCCACAAATTCTAATATGTGGAATGAAAATCACAATCTAAAAACAACGTGCATAGACATGCAACAAGAAAAAACACAAGTACGTAGTGATTTCTCGGGGAACCCAACTGGGAAAAATCCCTCAAGCCTCTTTGCATTAATCAGTTGAATAGAGAAACTATTACAATTGCATGCTCCTAATCTGAGAAACACCTGCAAAAGAAAGAAAAAAAACTCTCTATCAAATTAGAACCTCTAGACAACATTTATCCAATTTATGCGTGCTCCAGCCTCCTATTTCCTTGAGCAATTCTAAGCTAATTCAAGATCCTAAACAACAAGGAAGTCCATATTTCCTTACACAATTCCCAAGGAATTGATCTCCTGACTTCATACAAAAATTGTACACTCAACTAATATACAATTAATGTTACATTAGCCTTTGTCTCCTCCACTCCAGTTGAGCAATTCAAATTCCATGCATGTCTAGGATATTTTGGTATGATTGATTAGTTAACTGACCTGCAACTGACTATAGTAATTGTTAGAGGTCAGTTAATTGAGTACAACTCAAAATAACTGAAGTAGATTGCTAAAATTTAGCAATCAACACATGCATGACTAAACTCCAAGCCCACTAACTCTAATTTGTTGATCTAACTAAGTGACAAGAGCCATGACACACCAGTTAACTACCTCCAATTTGTCCTACTAATGTGGAATTTCTATTTACTCACTTTGACTAAGGATAAATTCAATTTGAACCTTTCTTGCTACAATTTATAACACTCCCTCTTAGCAAGAAAGGGATTTTTCACCACCCCTATCCTGAACCTGTGGAATTTGAATTTACCTCTTGACAGTGCCTTTGTCAATATGTCAACATCTTGCTCCTTAGTTAGAATTTATTGTAGCAACATAATTCTGCTTTGCACATAGTACAACAAATGATGATATCGGATATCAATGTGCTTGGATCTGTCATGAAATACCATATTATCAAAGAGCTTAATGCAACTCTAATTATCACAATATAGCATTGTTAGATACATCTCCTGATTGAAAAGACCCACAAGTATTTTCCTCATCATATGGCCTCACATGTTGCTTGACTTGCAACCATGTATTCATCCTTTGCAGAGTTGAGCGTCACAAACCTCTGCTTCATGTTGTACCAAGAAATTACTACAAACCCAACACTGAAGGTAGAATTTGGAGTAATTTTTATGTATTATGGACTTCGTGCCCAATCTGCATCTATGAAGCCTTGGAGCTTCACTCCCTCTGTCCTTTTGTACAGTAATCTATACTCGGTAGCGCCTCTGAGGTATTGTAACACATGCTTTGTTTCCTTCCAATACAGCATGGTATGCCTTACCATAGCTTGACTGAGTTGGTTTACTACATAGCACATGTCGAGTATTGTGTTCACAAGATACATCAAAGACCCCACAAGATGCTTGTAAATGGTAGCATCAACCTCTTCATCTGAAGCAGCATTTTCCTTCCTCCAGTTTGTGGCTAGAGGTGTGTCCATAGGCTTACACTTATCCATGTGAAATATTTGAAATATTCCAGAGGCATACTTCCCTTGAGACACAAACAATTCACTATCACCTTTCCATACTTCTATCTCGAGGAAGCAATGCATTAATCCCATGTCATTCATCTCAAATTCCCTTGCAATATCCTCTTTTCAAGAGCGGATCGACTGCTCATCACCTATCAATATTAAATCATCAACATAAGAAACAAGATTAAGCAACTTACCATATACTGCAATGTGATAAAGGTTTGCATCTGCTTCACTTTTGGTGAAACCCAAACCACTGAGATAACTGTCGATCTTAGTGTACCATGCTCGAGCCGCCTGTTTGAGACTATACAATGCTCTCCTAAGTCTTCACACAAGTGACTCCCATCATATGTCTCAAATCCTTTTGGCTGCTCTATGTAAATTTCCTCCTCAACAACACCATTGAGAAAGGTGGTATTCACATCAATCTAGTGTATCTTCCACCCCATCTGCACAACTAATACAATAATTGATCTAATGGAGGAATATCTTTCCAAAGGGGAAAATGTTTCCTCATAGTCAACTCCCTCTACTTGAGAAAATCCTTTGGCAAAAAATCTAGCCTTTTACTTCTCAATGCTCCCATCAGTTGCATGCTTCAATTTGTAGATCCATCTGGAACCAACCACTAATTTCCCTTCTGGTCTCAACACCACTTCCCATACATTTTTCTTCATGATGCATTCATATTCTTCCACCATGGAATCAACCCGAACAGGTTGAGAATTTTCTTCCTCAAATGAAGAAGGCTTTGACTCAATGAGCTTTTTCATGAGAGCCATGTAACCAGTGTACCTCTCAGGTGACCTCCCCTACCTACATACTGATGTAGGGGCTCCACATTCTCCGTAGCATCCTGCAACAATTTATCAGCTTCTTTTGTTCTCTTTCTCCCTTCTCTAGATGCTTATGGTTAAGTGGGTGTATCCACTCCGCCTCCTCTTTGCTCCACCATTTATGGCTACTCCACAACTTCCTGAAGCTCATCCCAAGGCTCCTCCTTTGGAGATAGAAGCTCATGGTCTGGTGGGATAGTCAATTTTCATTCCAGAGAAAACCTCATAGCCTTGTTCTCATTAAAGTTGACATCTCTCCTCACCACTGTCGTCTTGAGTGAAGGTAAATAAACCTGGTAATTTTGTGGAGTTTCGTTTTATCCTACAAAAACTCCCAACTTTGTTGTAGTCTCAAGTTTCTTCCTTGAATCCTTGAAGACATGACAATAAACTGAAGCTCCAAAAATTCTTAAATGAGACACATTAGATTTTATCCGAGAGAAAACTTCCTCTGGTGTGACCATACCAAGTATTCTATGAGGGCTCCGGTTCTGCAAGTAAACTATTGTGTTACATGCTTCTGCCCATAGATATAATGCCAACCCCTGATCATGTAGTATATCTCTTGCAGCTCCAACTATGCTTTTGTTCTTCCTCTCAGCTACCCCATTATTTTTTGGGTTATGGGGTGCTATCAGTTCTCTTCAAATACCTTCTTTAGCACATAAATACTTGAATGCATTCAAAACAAATTCACCTCCATTGTCCCTCCTAAGAGCCTTCACCTTCTTCCTAGTCTCCTTCTCAACTAATGCCTTAAATTCTAAAAAATTGTAAAACACTTCATCCTTTTTCCTCATGAACGAAATCCAACATTTTCTAGAGAAATCGTCAATAAAAATTACATAGTACTTATGTTTTGTTGTGGAGGTTGTAGAGAAGGTTCCACAAAGATCAGAGTTGACTCACTCTAAGATTGCATTTTCTCCTTTATATCAACCATGGAAGGTGGATTTTACATATTTCCCCGGTGTGCAACCCTTGCATACATCTTGCTGGTCAAGGGATCCTTTACGGAGACTGGTGGTAATTTTTTGCATGATTTTCAGGGCGCCATGGTGTATGTTGACCATGTCAGCCTCCTATTAAATTTTTTCAAGCAATCCCGCTTAAATTCTTCAACCCCCTCTTTTTGGCCTTAAAAAGTCCTTTTTTTTTGCCTATCGTTACCCTTGCCTAGCCTCAAAACTGCAATAAAAATGGCCAAAAACCTGCATTTGAAAATATGTAAGGTTTGGCACCTTTCCGCCCTAGCCCCCCAGTCTTCTTATCCATGTAACCTGGGTGCTAGACCAAACGCTAAACCCAGAAGTGCTTATCACGCATATATATATATATATATATATATATATATATATATATATATATATATATATATATATATATATATATATATATATATATATCGGGCACATTTATAGCCATCGATCTGTAGAGATATGACGGCATTCACCAGCCTTCACCGCGCCCATGACTCGCTCCGTTCATCGCCCAAATCACCCGTCCACCGTCCGATCGACCTAAAAAATAAACGACTCACAGTACTCCTGCCATGGTGGTCCCCGCTCCATGCACTGTAAAAAACCAGTGGTTTATATCGCACCGCCTTTTCGAGGCGGGCAATATTTTATTTTTGGGAGCGATTCCATACATCGTTCGCCTCGTGCCTCCGCGTACGGCCCAAAAACCGCCGTTCATCGTGCGTTATAGTTCAGCAGTGGATGTGGCGCGATATGCACGTGAGACGTCTGATCTACAGCAGCCCATCCGACGATGATCGTTCATCGAAGCTACGCGGAAGTTAACACGGGTAAATCGTACTCCTGGCCCATCGTTCATCATCCTCCAACTCATTTCCAGCCGTTGATCTCCTCCTTAGATCTAACGGTCCAAGTCACTTACCGCTCCGCTAGCCGACTCCGTACTTCCACATCACCCGTTCCATGTGTTTGTCGTATTTTTCCTCCACCCTTATACATTTCATCCATTTGTAAAATTTCAAATGTTTTACGTTGAAAATTTACACCAGTTCATCCTCCATCGTTTCACTGCATTTTTCCGCCACCCTGCATTGTTCCACCATTTCACCATGTCTGCACGACCATTTTCATTGACCCCACCATATCCATCATCCCCATGCATGGTTTTCCTAACGAGTTTGCGGGTTTTGCAGGGTTACAACAGTAGAAAACTGCCATGATTTACAGTCTTGATTGCAGTAGTAGAGCACATCAAAGGACTACTTTTCAGAGGCTGTAATTATGGAAGAAGGCCTGGGAAGATATGTCGACAAGACTTCCATTAAAGAAGCAGGGTTAAAATCTGTTTCCAGAGGCATTCAAAGCACAAATTGCGCAGATGGAAATATTAATGGACTAGCAGAGAAATATCAGTGGACGATCGAGGAATTCAACGTTCAGCATTGAAGATCTTAAACCATAATTCAAGTTTAGAAGGCAGAGGGTACCATTCGCAGAAAAAATACCTCAAGACTTTCTTTTCAGCACCATTCTCTTTCAGAAATGGACGAAATGTCTATGAGATTTTACTTTGTCGTGTCCCTGAAGAGATTTCTACCCAGTGCATTTATTTCAGTAAGCATGCAGCATAGTACATACAACACTACAAAGTAATTCAGTATATGGGTGTGCATGTTTCCACCATCTTGTCTTAATGAGAAAATTAAATGTTCATCACCTACTCCCTTTTCGAGTTTTCTTTTTCTCCTATAAATCTCCCGAAGAACAGATGATTTAGGGTTCCAGATTTTATCAGAAAGCTATGCAGTGAAAGGATTTTTGTATACATTTTGTTGAACTCTTGTATGAAGGTTCAGAGCCCATAGGGTCTTAGTGAGGAGGAGTTCCATCTGTTAAAGAGGATTCTGGTCTTTGGTATTTCACAGTGTGTAACTTTCTCTCTTATGTGGTATTTTAGTAGATCATTTCATTTCATCCATCTTTCATGTATCATGTTTTGGAATGCGAGTGGCTCACTGATTTTTGGTATGGATTTATCCTAGTTGATACCCATGCTCGAATTAGTCAAGCGCTTTAAATATGGCTCAGGCATGATATTCTGTTCCACTATTCATCTAAACCATATTTCTACTATATTAGTTGCTTTTGGAGGGTGTTTTTAAAACGCTATTATCATGTATGGATTCTTAAATTGGTAAGCCCATTACATGGTGGTATTGTGTATCTGGATATCAGTTCATTGACAACTAGTATTTTCTCAATATTTCATTCACTACATACACCTTCTGATAATTTATTTCCGTGAGGTATTTCTGAATTGGCCCTCTTTATAGTAAGTTGTCTTTGAATTGTCTGTTGCTTTTATATTGGAGTTCTGCACATTGCCTCTGCAGTATTCCCTTTCTCTGTGTCAATTTTTGAAGGTCTTGGTTCCATTCAAATTAAAATTCCTTGTTTACAAGAGATAGCATGAGAGCTTTTTATTGATAACTTCCTCTGTTATACCATATGCTCCTTGCTAATATAATATGTCCTAGGCACTGGTCTATCACAACTCTAGGTTGTCTCTAGGAGCGACAACATCTTTTTGGCACCGTTGCCGGGGAACGAAGTTGAGAAATTTTAAATCCCTGGGCCTCGACAAAATCTAATTCACTCTTCAAGTAGGTGAGCATGGAGAGTTGAGAGTTGTAGATCCCTCACCTTGGCGACTCCACATTTGTTTATTAGATAAATTTATTTGCAGTCCTGGCTCCTTGTAATCCACACCTGAGGTTAGATACGTCTCATCCAAAGACACCTTCAGTGTCTAACCCTGAAAATATCATACACAGAAGAAATTGGAGGGAAAGAAAATCAGTCCACTCTGAAATCCCTGAATTGTATATAGAAAACTTTCCATCCTCTTCTTCTCAAGTAGCTCAAGTGCTAGTTCCCGACTCCACTATGGGAGATACTGATTATTATTCAGATAGCCCACCCCGAGGAGGTGTCAGAAATAAAGATAATTTTCACCCTACTCCTGAGGTCGAAGAGGTCAAGGAAGTCACTGAAGTATCTGCTGTTAACAGACCATTATTCCCCTCAACACCTTAGCCTACTGTTCATTACATTCCTATTGTTATTCATACTCCACTACCTCCTCCTCCTCTTACTCATCAAACTATTGCACTACCTCCACCCCCTCCAATGGCCAATGTTCCAGGCTTCTTGCTAAATAAATATGCCCCTCTGGCATTACCCCAAGTGTTGAATGATATGCCACAAGATTATCTGAAGATTTTACCCCGATTCAGTGGGAAAACGAGATTGATGCTCAAAAACATCTTGAGGTCTTCTGTGCTTTTGCAGAGAATTTTAATGTGGAGCATTTAGATGTGGTCTTAAGGCTGTTTTTCCAATCTCTTGATGTTGAAGCTTGAAAATGGTTTAAGACATTGGCAAGTCGTTCTATTACCACTTGGGAAATAATGGAAGATACTTTTCTCAGAAAATGGGGAGAGAAGAAAGGCCATGGACATTGCCTTACTGAGTTTAATACACTCAAGAAAAGATATAATGAAGGGGTGTCAGAATTTATCAAAAGATTTAATAAATTGTATTTGAGTCTCCCTGCTGATATGAAGCCTCATCAAACTTCTACTAAAGTTGTTTTTGTAGCAGCCTTTGATTCAGAATTTGGTTTCTCTCTCAGAGAAAGAAAGCCTGCTACTCTGGATGATGCCCAGACAGATGCACTAGAGTTGGAAGCAAACTTTTCCTCCACTGACAAATCAAAGGGAAAATCTGAACAAGATGCTAGAAGAAGGGGCAAAGAGGAGGTATCTACCTCCTACCAAGACAGAGACTCAGCCAATGACAGAATTGAAGAAATGAGCAAAATGATTAAGAACCTTTCTGGTAAACTGGTCAAGCTTGAATTGGAAGCCAAGAGTTCAGCCTCCAAGAATTTCCACAATGCTCAAAACAAATGTTACAATCCTCAGTATAGGAAGCCACCCCTACAAATATTGCCAAGGGAAGCAAAGGAACAACAAGACCAGGTACCACACCCATTGTACCTGGAAGGTCCAGTAGATGATGCTACTGAAGACACTGCCTATGGACTGGAGGATGCAAATCTTGCTTTTTCAAATAGCGATGAAGAAGAATGCCCTTTGCAAGGGAATGATGGAATTGAGTGCTCACTACAAGAAGAAGAAAAAGCCAAAGACACAGAAGATGCAGAAATTGATCATTATTGTAAACAATTTGGTGATTTCATGCAAGCACAGTTCAATAGAAGATATGATCTCAGATCTTCTAGGAAGAGGACTCGTACTCAAGATCAAGAAGAAGAGCTACCCCAAAATGAAGCACCTGCTGAGAAGGAATCAACAATGCAGAAAGTCACAGACAAAGGTAAGGGCCCTCTAAAAAAACCTTTGCAGTCTAATGATCAAATTCATTCCTTTTCAAAAGTAGTCATTCCTCCTAATACCCAGCCTGTGTCAAAAGAAGCCAAACCCTCAGCTGAAAATAAAGCATCAAAAAAGGTTGTAATAGAAAAATCTTCTCCTGTTTTCAGTCTGCAAAAGGAACTTGAAAAAGTCAAAATCCCAGTGCCCTTGACTGAACTATTGAAGCAACCTGCATATCAATCCCAAGTCACCTCTTTTATGATCCCTCCAGAAGCTGCACTCACTCCAAATAGTCTCAATCTTCAAGAAGAAAGACCCATGGTTGTCTTTGGCCCACATGTTGAGGAATTAGATGCTTCTACTCCTCCCTTCTATGTGTCTCTAGTGATTCATGACCTGCTATTACATAACTGTATGTTATATTCTGGAGCTTCCCATAATCTACTACCTTTGTTAGTCATGGAAAAACTAGGATTACAAATCACCCGTCCATACAAGGACCTCTATTCATTTGATTCCAAAAGAGTTAAATGCTTGGGGATGATCAAATATTTGGTGGTCAATTTGGCCCAAGTCCCAGCAAAAAGTGTGGTAATGGAAATAGTGGTGGCTGACATCCCAGCTCGCTTTGGCATGTTACTATCAAGGTCCTGGGGGACAAAAATTGGTGGGTCTATTAAGTTGGATTTAACATATGCCACCATCCTAGTTTTTGGTGGCTAAGAGAGGAGGTTGTACAGGGAAACTAGATTTGTCAAGATGGTCACTAAGGCTAACAACTCTGTTAATTCACCAGTCTACAGTAAAGAAGGAGATTTCTCATGCTTGATGCTGGAAGAATATCTAGATTATGCTCAAGAACCATCTTTCTGCCAGATCAAGACTGAGCAACCCTCAGAGAGCCATGAAGCAGGAATCTGGACACTTCATTTTGATGGAGCAAATTCAAGAGAAGGTAATGGAGCTGGAATATTATTGATTTCTCCTACAGGGAAACGAGTCCCATTGTCCTTCAAGCTGGAATATGAAGCTACTAATAATGTGGCTAAATATGAAGCACTTATGTTAGGATTGCAGACAATCAGGAACATGAACATACAAAGTTTAAAAGTTCTGGGAGATTCAGAACTGGTGATTAGACAAGTCAGGAACCAGTGTCAAACCAAACATCCTTGGCTCAGGGCTTATAGGAATGAAGTTTGGGATATGGTAGAGAATTTTTTCTTGGCATTTAATATCCATTTCATGCCCCAGGAATAGAATAGGATGGTTCATTCCCTTGTCGTGGCTGCTAGCGCATTTCATCCAACTCAGAACCCCCTTTTAAGATATGAAATTGAGGTACGTTATCGGCCATCAATCCCAAATAACATCAAACAGTGGCAGGTATTTGAGGATGAAGAGCAGATGAAGAGATTCCTGGAAACAGTAGGAGAATTCTCCAATATGGAGATTGATGTTGATGAAGAAGGTGAATCTGAAGACACTTCATAAAGAAATTGGGAGGAGAAAATGGCAGGTAATAAAGTGTCGCAGTTAAAGGGAAATATTATACCTAGAGGGCTGGTGCCTCTAGAAATATTATTTGAAAAGAATGATGTCTCACTGCAGCCAGGAAAAGTGGTAGAAGAAAATCAGGTTGAGGACCTGAATTTGGGTACTGGTGCTGACCCCAAAATTGTAAAATTGTCCAAGAAAATCCCAAAAGAATATAAAAAGCTATATCAGAAATTATTTCAGTCTTACAAAGATGTGTTTGCATGGTCCTATCAAGACTTGAAAACTTTTGATATCAATATTATGCAGCACAAAATTCCACTAAAGGGAGATGCAAAACCTCATAAACAGAAGCTCAGACAGATAAATCCCCTGTTATTGCCCTCTATTGAGAAGGAAATTAAGAAGTTGTTAAAGGTCAAAATAATTGTACCATTGAGGTACTCTGAATGGGTGGCAAACTTGGTCCCTGTCCGAAAGAAGAGCGGAGAAATAAGGCTGTGTGTGGATTTCTGAAATTTAAACGAAGCATCCTTAAAGGATAATTATCCACTGCCTAAGATGGATCACATCCTGCAGAAGGTGGTTGGAACTTCTAGGATGTCAATGATGGATGGATTCTCTGGTTATAATCAGGTAGTTGTATGTCCAGAAGATCAAAAGAAGACTGCTTTCACTACACCATGGGGTACATTTATGTATGCCAGGATGCCCTTTGGATTGATTAATGCAGGGGCCACTTTTCATAGGGCCATGGACATCACTTTTTTTGGGGAGAAAGATAAATTTCTGGTAGTCTACCTCGATGATATCACTGTATTTTCAAAGAATGACACCGAGCACATTGAGCATCTGCGTAGAACCTTTGAAAAATGCAGAAGGTATGGTCTCTCTCTAAATCCTCAAAAGTCTTTATTTGCATTAGAAGAGGGAAAAATTTTGGGACACATTGTGACTAAAGATGGGGCGAAGATAGATCCTAAGAGGGTAGAGGTTATAAATGGTATTGCTTTTCCCAGAAATAAGAAGGAGGTACAGGTGTTCCTAGGGTGCATCAATTTACTGAGAAGGTTTATTCCTAACTATGCTGAAATAGTTAGACATATAACTGACATGCTGAAGAAGAATAATGAAGTTAAATGGTCCCAAGAATCACGGGAGGCATTTACCAGGATAAAAAATGCTTTTGTAGAATCCCCTGTGCTAGCTGGACCAGATTATGCTAAAACTTTCATGATATTTTCTTTTGCATCACTTCATACAGTAGTAGGAGTTTTATTGCAGAAAAATGAGGAAGGGTACGAACAACCCATTTCCTTCTTCAGTCAGGTGCTCCGTGATGCAAAATTAAAGTACAACATATTAGAAAAGCAAGCATACGCCCTAGTGAAATCCCTCAAAGCATTCCACATATATATCTTGCAGTCCCATATCACCACATTCGTGCCTGCAGCTGCTGTAAAAGATATTCTTATTCAGGGGGATAGTGAAAGAAAAAGGGGGAAGTGGATTGCCAAGATACAAGAATATGACTTAGACATCCGCCCTACTAAGCTGATCAAAGGACAAGGGCTAGCCAAGATATTATATGAATCAAACTATCAAGCTTTGGGTATAAAATTGTCCATAATAGCAAGTGAGGAAGCTGAGGAGAAAGAAGAACGACATGGAATTGGGGTAGCTATTCCGGAAACACATATAAAGTATCTCACCAGTCCGTGGTACAAAGAGATAGTAGAATATCTCCTCACACTCAGCTGCCCTCCAAGTTGTGATAAAACTAAATACAGGACGCTAAGATTGAAATTGCAGAAGTACATAGTTACCAATGGCCGGCTATACTGGCGAGATCCCTCAGGCATCCTACTCCTGTGTCTCACAGAGGATGAGGTAGAGAGTATTATAGCTGAATTTCATGAAGGTATCTGTGGGGGTCATTACAGCTGGAGGGCCACTACTCACAAAATCCTAAAGGCTGGCTTCTATTGGCCCAAGCTTTTTGGAGATGATTTTGCCCAGGTTAGAGCTTGTGAGAAGTGTCATAAATTTTCTGAAAGACTGAAATTGGCGCCTCTGCCCATGATTCTCGTGCACGTGGACGAACCATTCCAACAATGGGCAATCGATTTTATAGGTGAAATACATCCTCCATCGAGTGGTCAGCATAAATGGATTTTAACTGCCACCGATTATTTCACAAAATGGGTGGAAGCCATACCAGCAAGGAACGCCACAGATATTGTGATAATAAAGTTCATGGAAGAAAACATCATATCTAGGTTTGGCTGCCCTGCCAGAATAGTGACTGATAATGCATAGGCCTTCAAGTTTGCAAAGTTTGTGAGTTTCTGTCAGCAGTATAACATCACACTAAGTCACTCTATAGCCTATTATCCATAGGGGAATGGCTTGGCAGAGTCTTCCAATAAAACCCTAGTAAGAGCGTTGAAGAAGGCTATAAATGAAAACCAGAAAAATTGGGATTCCCAGTTGAAATTTGCTCTGTGGGCCAGTAGAATTACCAGCAAGAGAGAAACTGGGAAATCCCCATATGAATTAGTATATGGGAGGGCAGTATTATTCCCTATACAATTAGCCCTACCAGTAGCCCGATTCATGCAGGAAAGTCAAGAAGAGCCTGATGATATGACCAAGAGAATAAATCAGCTGGTGGAATTGGAAGAAACACACAACCAAGTGAGTCAAAGGCTGACAGAGTATCAGGAGAAGATGAAACGCCTTTTTGGTCAACATGCTAAGGACAGGAATTTGTAGATTGGTGATTTAGTGCTTAGGTGGGATATCCGGAGAGCTGAAAAAGGAAAGCACGGGAAATTCGACCCACTCTGGTTCGGCCCCTTCAAAATTGCGGAACAGGGAGGTAACAATACTTTCAAGTTGGAAAATTTACAGGGTGACTTGCTTGACGCACCTGTAAATGGTCAGTTTCTTAAACCCTACTTCCAGTTCTAATTCAGGCATAGATAGCCTGATGTATTATATTGTATATTAGTTTGTTTTCACTCTTGTTTGAAATAATGAGGGTGTCGCAATGAATTATGGAAAAGAAAGGTAGAAGTGCTGAAGAGCAGAGTTTGCACAGAAGATTATCAGATGGTCTGCGAAGTTCTCGACACGTCCAGGGATGTGTTAGCCCCCCTATGAAATTTTTGACAAGCAAACAGGGGGCTAAATTGTTGTTAAGACTTCAAGGAATGCATTTCCCTTGCAAACACATCATCCTTGAAGCCTCTCTGTTATGAAGAAGAATGCCCAAAGGCCCTTTTTCCCTCTTATTTCACCCCCACCTAGCCTCTACTTTGTTCTCCCTTGTCTCCCCTTCTATTCCCCTTCTTACCTTTCAAATCCTCCCAAAATTCCCTTAAAATTCTACCCTTACCTTTTATTTAGCCATTTTCCCCTTTCCCTCTCTATTGTTCCCTTCCTTGGCCTTCAAATTCCATTTAAATGGGCTAAAACCCACTTTTCCGACCCTATTATAAGGCCTGACCCCTTTTCCGCTAGCCCCTTAACCACTTCCCCCACACATGCCCATGCGCTGGGACCAAGTGCTTAAGTCCCCAGCGCTTATCGCAATCGAAGCATTGGGCGGGTGCATTTCCTTTGCATCAGTGAAAATCTCTGATACGATTGTTTTATTCAATAAGGGCCGCGACGTTTTCTCCACCGTCGATTTGTCTCTCAGATCCGACGGCGGGGCGCTAATCACTCTCCCCGCCCGATCGCAATCGGAACTTTGTTATGTGTCACCCCATTCTTCCCCCGATTGCGATTGCCCGACTTAATCCCGACCGTCCACCCTCCCCTCGATCCAACGGCCAGCGCCCACCCCGCCCAATCGCAATTGGAAATCTCAATGTGTGTCAATCGCATCTCGTCCTCTGCATCCGCCAATTCCATCTCAGCCGTCCATCTGTTTCACGATCCTACGGCCCAGCGCTAATCGCTTCACACCCATCGCTCCTCCCGTTTCTCCCTCTGATTGAATGAGAACCGTTGATCTGGTCTTTGGATCCAACGGTCAGTGCTAAATCGCGCCCCGACCTCCGATCGCAATCGCAAGTCCTATCTCCCTGTCCCCGATTGCGATTGCTCTGATTCGATCCCGTCCGTCCACCCTCCCCGTCGATCCAACTATCATAGCTTAATCGCCTCATTCCGCCAATCGCAATCACAACATTTGATATGTGTGTCGCGATTGACACCCACTCCGATCTCCGATTGCGATTAGACCGCCGGGTCCCACTCTTACACTCGCTTTCGCGCCTTTTCATAATATTTTCACCCGATTCCTTTGTATTTTGGTCTTTAACCAAAGTTTCATGTTTTCTATTAGAGGTCCTGCGTCCCATTATGTTTCATAGAGCCGTCCATCCGATTGATCTCCACCGTCGATTTTCACTCCCAGACCAGGATCTAATGGTCTGCGCTGCATTCTATCACCAAACCATATTGTTTGTGAGCTTTCACCCCTCCAATTGCATTTCCGCTGTTTTCACTGTTCCACCACCACTCCTCCGGTCTCCACAACATTTCTCCACCACTGCCCAGGTTCATAACAGGTTTATTTTACGGTGCAGATAGCACAGAGAGGCCGTTTCAGCATGAGTTAGTGGACCAGCAGAAGAAATTCAAAGGGGTTTATGCCTGTTGTTGGTATAATTAATGATTAACCCCACAATTCAAAGGAAAAGGACGCAATTGAAGACCAACGCACATGCAATAAGATTTATCAGTGTTTAATGTTTAGCAGAGTACTCTTCTCCAGAGGTACGCCTTCCTACAACAATCTCCATGCTTCCTCGAGCCCATAAACAGTTAATTGCACTGACAGAGCTTCATTAAAGACTGTCTGAGCAGCAGTAATGGAGGTATGGAGAGGCCCGCAGACTTCAAACCAGTTAACCAGATTCAAAAGGCAGCGCAGAGCTCCAGACAGTTGAAAGGACTTCAAGAGACATATCAGAGGTCAATCTTGACATGACATAGGCTCCCAAACAGCCTACCAAGTACTACCGAACCAGAGTGCATCAAAACCATACCAGAGATAAATGCCGAGAGTTAATACAGAATGGGCCTCCGCTCTTTTCCTCTCCTGAGCGTTAATGTTGCATTCAGTGCTTCACTTACCTCCTCTGCTCTCTTTCTATTATAAAAATCCCTGAGAACGAATTGAGTTGGTTTTTGTCCAGTTGTTGTGTTTGCAGTTAGAGGGATTCATCTTGACTGTAGAACAGTCTTGGGAGGGAGTAGCAGAGTAGTTGTATGTAATAAGCTGGGAGGAGAAAGTTTGGATTGAATTAGCCATTGGGCTTATTGTACATGATTGGTTTTGCATCAATTAATCAAAGCACATTTCACAAGATCCTGGTCTATTACTATTGGTGATGTTTTTCTAACTTTGTTTATTACATTTCCATACTGTTTCATGTTCTTCTGGTAGGCAACAGAAGTATAGCATAGGATTCGCCCTTGTTAGGCGCCCTATGTTCCTGCTCTCCCTACCTTTAATGTTTTCTGCTTTATGTGTTATCTAAGAGTGAATTCGTGTGGTTTAACCAGTGCAGCGGATGTTATTGCCTGCTGGCTGATGTATGAACTTGGGGGTTTGCTGCTTGGATGTTTCTTTGTCAAATTTATCTCCGTCTTTCCCTTGGAGTTGCTACAACAGACCTGGAGTTAAATGACCTCTGGTCCGATATATAAGCTGCCCCTTTGTCCCTCTTTGAGAGCTGCCTTAGAGTATGTCCAAGCAGGTCTGGAGTTAAATGACCTTTGACCTGATCTATAGACAAAAATTGGGTTACTCTCCTTCTTCCACTTTCCTCCTCAATGTTCCGTCCCATCATCTAATCTAAAAAGATCCTTTAGTGTAGATGACTTGCCCGGTGGAAGCCTTGGCTAGCTGTTGCATGTAATTCCCTTTCATGACTCCATAGCCCAATGGATGGCACTATCTTGACCTATCCACTTTGCTGAAACTTCCTGTTCCTTTGTTCCTTCTCTCCCATGACTTTCTCAGCCTGTGATCTCATGACCAACCCAGCAACCAACCAACCAAACCATTTTAAAACCCCCCTTTGTGCCTCATAACTAGCCTAACATCCCATTTTGAGCTTCAAAGACAAATCATTCTTTGCTCTACTTGGAGAGATCCCTCTCCGGGTCCAGGAGGGCTAGATCTTAGGGCCCAAAAGTGGTTCTGATGTTGTCTCATCTTTTTGTCTTTCCAATCTGGCCAAAACATGGGAACTCCAACAGGATGAACGTGCCGTCCCCAAGTGGAGCCAATGTTGACCATGTCAGCCTCCTATTAAATTTTGTCAAGCAATCCCGCTTAAATTCTTCAACTCCCTCTTTTTGGCCTTAAAAAGTTCTTTTTTTCTGCCTATCGTTACCTTTGCCTAGCCTAAAAAATGCATTAAAAATGGCCAAAAACCCACATTTGAAAATATATAAGGGTCGGCACCTTTCGGTCCTTTTGATCTTCTTCTCCATGTAACACGGGTGCCGGACAGCGCTCGCTTGCGTCATATCATGCATATATATATATATATATATATCGTTAGGCACATTTATAGCCGTCGATACGTACGGATTCGACGACGTCCTCGACCTTCATCCGCCCGTGACTCGCTTCGTTCATCGCCTAAAACACACTCCTTGTCACCCGTCAGATGGAAAGAGAAAGCTGCAAAAGCAACAGCTCACAGTACTCCCGCCCTGGTGGTCCCCGCTCCATGCACTGTACAAAACCGGTGGTTAATATCGCGCCGCCTTTCCGAGGCGGGCGGTATTTTATTTTCGGGAGTGATTCCATACATCGTTCGCCTCGTGTCTCCGTGTACGGCCCAAAAACCGTCGTTCATCGCGCGTTCTAGTTCAGCAGCGGACGTGGCGCGATACGCGCGTGAGCCATCCAATCTACAGCAGTCCATCCGACGGTGATCGTTCATCGAAGCTGCGCGGAAGTTAACAAGGGGAAATCCCCTGGCCCACCGTTCATCATCCTCCAACTCATTTCCAGCCGTTGATCTCCTTCTGAGATCTGACGGTCCAAGTCACTTACCGCTCTGCTAGTTGACTCCGTACCTCCACGTCACCCGTTCCACGTGTTTGCCGTATTTTTCCTCCACCCTTATATATTTCATTCATTTGTCAAATTTCAAATGTTTTACGTTAAAAACTTACACCAGTTCATCCTCCATCGTTTCACTGCATTTTTCCGCCACCCTGCATTTTTCCACCATTTCGCCATGTCCGCATGACCATTTTCATTAGCCCCGCCATATCCACCATCCCTATGCATGGTTTTTCTAACGAGTTTGCGGGTTTTGCAGGGTTGCAGCAACGGAAAACTGCCATGATTTACAGTCATGATTGTAATAGAGAGCACATCAAAGGACTATTTTTCAGAGGCTGTAATTATGGAGAAAGGCCTGGGAAGGTATGTCGATAAGACTTCCATTAAAGAAACGAGGGGTTTGATATGCGCTCAAACCCTCCCGAGAGGAATTCAAAGCAGTTGCGTAGATGGAAATGATAATGGACCGGCGGAGAGAAATATCGGTGGACGATCGAAATTCAACGTTCAACATTGAATATCTTAAACCATAATTCAAAGTTAGAAGGCGAGAGGGGTACAATAGTCGGAAAAATGCCACCAGACTATCTTTCAGCACCATTCTCTTTCAAAAAAGGACGGAATGTCACCGGCGAGATTTGCTATAGTGTTCACTGAAGATATTTCTACCCGGTGGATTTATTTCAATAAGCATGCGAGCTTTGTCATACATACGATATTTTCTAGAGACATTCAACATATGGGCGTGCATGTTTCTGCCATCTTGTTTTAATGAGGAAAATTAAATGTTCATCACCTACTCCATTTTGGAGCTTTCTTGTTCTCCTATAAAGCTCCCGAAGAACAGATGATTTAGGGTTCCAGATTTTATCAGAAAATTGTGCAGTGAAAGGATTTTTGTATACATTTTGTTGAATTCTTGTATGAAGGCTCAGTGCCCATAGGGTCTCAGTGAGGAGGAGTTCCATCTGTTAAGAGGATTCTGGTCTTTGGTATTTCACAGTTTGTAACTTTCTCTCTTATGTGTTATTTTAATAGATCATTTCATTTCATCCATCTTTCCTGTATCATGTTTCTGGAATGCGAGTGGCTCACTGATTTTTGGTATGGATTTATCCTAGTTGATACCCATGCTCGAATTAGTCAAGCGCTTTAAATATGGCTCAGGCATGATATTCTGTTCCACTATTCATCTAAACCATATTTCTGCTATATTAGTTGCTTTGGGAGGGTGTTTTTAAAATGATATTATCATGTATGGATTCTTAAATTGGTAAGCCCATTACATGGTGGTATTGTGTATCTGGATATTAGTTCATTGACAACTAGTATTTTCTCAATATTTCATTCACTACATACACCTTCTGATAATATATTTCCGTGAGGTATTTCTGAATTGGCCCTCTTTATAGTAAGTTGTCTCTGAATTGTCTGTTGCTTTTATATTGGAGTTCTGCACATTGCCTCTACAATATTCCCTTTCTCTGTGTCAGTTTCTGAAGGTCTTGGTTCCATTCAAATTAAAATTCCGTGTTTACAAGAGATAGCATGAGAGCTTTTTATTGATAACTTCCTCTGTTATACCATATGCTCCTTGCTAATATAAGATGTCCTAGGCACTGGTCTATCACAACTCTAGGTTGTCTCTAGGAGCGACAACAGTGTAGATGACCCAAA
>JAXQQM020064262.1:0-59341 GCA_034641835.2 Pinus albicaulis | reverse complement strand
AAACACGAAGACGAAGAACCCCTTACCTACGAAGTAACTTTTTATTCCTTCCTTAACCAATGGTGTCCAGTTTCGTCTGACCCAGTCTTCTACTGCTTTCGGGGATGGCCATAGCCCAGTAAACTGGCCGATAAGGCCTCTCTCTGCCAAGTTAAGAGCTGATCTGCAAGCGTCTTCCGCCGGGAGGGCCACCGTAGGAATATTGTCCAGTTTTTTAACAAATTTTTGCTGTGAGGCCGAGGGTGGCCTCTTTTCTGAAGCAGCTACAAGAGATCTGAAGGCCTTCAGATCAGGAGGCAAGGGAGGGTCACCTACTGTCTCCATATCTAGGGAAAAGAGCCGGATCAGATCCGGAATCCCATGCGCAAAAGCAAACGCAGCGCAGAGTCAAGGAACCCCCGTGGGCAAAGGCCACACGGTCCAGAGCGCTGGAGGGGCAACGTCGAGCCCAGGTAGCGGAGGCCACGAGTTGCAGGCAGCGCGCGGAGATGCAGAATATTTCATTATATATAGAATATTTAAATCATAACTAATTAAATAAATAAATAAAAATACAATTCCACTTTAAAAATTTTAGGAAGTTTACCCCCACATAGGTCAAATTGGCGAATCTGAAAATGCCACTTGTCACAACCTCATTGGCAGAAACTTGAAGAATATTCCTGAAGATTTTTTTTGTTCACTAGGCTGCCACATCATCCCTGTACATGTTCTGCCCATTTTTTAGCTATTTCAAAAAGTGAACAACAGACCATAACTCAGTCATACGAACAAGGATTTTGATGAAACAAGTTGTGCCAGAATCCTGGCAATGAACTCTATCCGATCGTTCAGGTTTGAAACAATTTTGAGCACTTTTATACTTTAGCTAATTTTAGGTTGTGATCCAAATTATGATCACTCCTTCCCACTGATGGGCTTTTGGACCCACAAAATCTAATAATTATCTAATTGAGCTTCAACACTCTTCTACTTTCAAGTCATATCAATTGATTTTACTTCACAATTCTTCTTTGACAATCACATTGACATGCCTTGCATTGCAACTGGCTATGTCTCTCAACCACTGCTCTTTGGTTGTTGCTGACCCACTTCAGCATTGTTGCCTGTTGTAAATTGATACATACTCTATTTTACCAAATCAATCCCTATGTTCTTAGCAAACTATTAGCCTTCCCACTGAGAATCAAGTCCCTCTTGCAACAAATTCATACAAGCTTCTTCTTGGAAATCCTCTTACCCAAATTAAGCTTGCAATATGAGTGAACTCTTGGCGTCAACATAAGAGACCAACTTGTGTTCTACAATGGCTGCAAAACACTTTGCATCTCATCCACTTTTCATTGAATGGACCTCAAAATTCCTGCGACATCTTGTCACAAGAACACACAATCAATCTTGAAAAGAAAACATTATGAAAGAATTGAAATGACGACCACCTCTTTTTTGCTCCTTCAAAGCAATGATTGTCACCTCCTCTAACATCAAGTACATGGTGATCTTGTTTCACATTGGTGTATCCAATATCGACTCACAATTGACAAACACCATCGACTAAAACATAAGTCGATCAACGTAATCAACAAACATAGTCGACAAAAAACATGTGAGATCAACAACACAAGTCGACACGAAAGGTACAACACAATCGAAATAAATCGATATGAAATGTGTGCGACACAATCGACACAAGTCGATAAATATATGTGCAGTACAATCGACACAATTCGACATTCCATGATACATATTGACGGCACTCATGCATGTATCTATTTACAATAAACCTATCAGAAATTATCTATTTACACATACAAAATCTCATGCATATGTACACTTTTCAATTCTCTCTTTCAAGTACAAATATGTACATAAACTCAAAACATATGGGTGATCATAAGAGTTGAACTGAATGATAAATTTTTGCAACGTAAATGAGTGACATACCCATCTTTACACCATCTTGGCGAAATTTTGCAATAAATGAAAGTCCTTCAACCGAACAATATTCACATGCAATCTTGCATCATACAAGTTGTGATAATCTGTTGCAACTTGTCATACTTTCAACATAAATTCATGCATACATAAGGCTGAAATTTGCATCTATTTACAAAGTAAATGCATGCCTTATTTGGTCAATAAATCGATCCATTTCTTACCAAACCACTTCAATACGATTTTTCCTGTTGAACATTCTCTTCTTGTGAATCATCTTGACTCACATCGATGATGGAATCTCCTGTTTCATTATCGTCAATATTTTTCTCCACTTGCTTCAAATGCTTTGGATGAGTGGTTGGTTGCAGTGTCCAACATTGGGCAATGAGATGTCCCTTCTTCTGACAATGAATGCAAATATTTTGCATCTTCTATTCAAGTCACCTTTGCTTTGACTGTTTCATGTATGCTATCATTCTCTTCCAGCATCTTGAAACTTGATGGTTATATAAACCACAATATGAACAGCAACTTTTTCTCCCATTCATGCATGCAGATTTGTCACGCTTAACATAATCATAAAATACATGATAATAGGAAGAATTATATCTCGAATGATTCTTTGAATGTTCATATTTATCACCTTCTTGAGGAAATGAACTTGAATAGGTTCCAGCTCTCTTTTTAAGACCAACAACAATGTTCATGTCCTTAGAGCTGTCACAACTCTCTTGTTCACCATAAGTTGCATGACTAAAAGCATCTTGCTGCAACATGGGTTTCAAACAATTGCATTCATCTTGATTACAAACTTTACATGTTTGAGGTTTTGAACTTGCAACAAAATTCCTTCTTGGAACTGTTTCAAGTGCCTTTATGGCTTTGGACCTTTCTCCATGAAGTTGTTCATAGCCAATACCCAAATACTTAGGCCTTTCATCAACCATAATTGGCTCAACTATTCCTTTGCATGTTTGCCTAATCCTTTACCTTCATAGCCCATTTTCATCATCAATTTGGACCCTATTACTCTAGTGTGTTTTTCAAAAGAACCTACACATTTATCTTGAGAGGAAATTGAAGACAAACTTGAATTATTTACCTCTTCTTCAAGCATCATGGAGTTGAGTCCCCATCTCATGCATATTTTGAAGAAGTTCTTGCTTCTCTTTCTTCATGGCAACAAACTTCTCATGAAGTTTAGTACCCTCCGTTACATCTTCATACAGCTATTGCACCATATCTTTCATGATGTATAAGTCCTGCTTCATCTCTTTATCAAAGAGTCTTGCAAAGGAGGATGGTTTAGAATTACCACTTAATGAAGTTTCCATCACAATGTAATGAATTAAAGAGCTTCACGACACCTGCACAGGTTCTATGTATACATAGTGCGTTTGTCTGCACGCCTCCCATATAGAACCTACAGCGGCCCAACGATTTTTCTTTTAAAAAATCATCGGGGTGAGTGGTTTTCGCATGGAGAAACTGTGCACCCCCCAGGGCGGATTTTGAAACATAATTCCCTCCTAAAAAATGCCATGAAAGCTTAAAACAATAAATGAAATGGATGGAAACAAAGACAATGATGATGTGGATTACCTGGTTCTGACGATTCGAAATGATCGGTCAGTTCTTCTGATATCAGCGCTAAAAAATTTTGGCCCAAAGCTCTCTCTACACTGTTATGAAAAACAAAAGGTGAAAATGACTTGTTTTAAATACTTTTTGTAGTTTTTAATGAATAAAATATTATTATTTTATTTATTTTTTCTTTTAAAAGGTTAAATTTAAATAGTTTTAATTTTTGAGAATATATATTCATAATCATTTGAGTTTTTGTGCAGGATACAGGATTTTGGTGAAAAGAATTATTTTGACATCGAGTACACTTTTATCACTTTTTCGAGCTCTGTAAAAATACGAAAAAGAAAAACCCTGGAGTCCTCTTTTAAGCCCTTTAAGACTCTCGAAACATGAAAAGATCGTTGAGTACTTGACTATTCGAATTCGTTAAAGTAAATGAGTAGTCATCCATTCAGTATAAGTTTACCCCTTTTTCGAACTGAATTGGACTAATTACGAAAAAGGTATATGTTCACTAATTATAGTCAATAGAGTTCTCTCTTGCATTATTTTATCCTTTTCCGGGCTTGAGGGACTTAATTTACGAAAAGGAACAACCATGGAGTTTACTTATGTTTTTCATCTGACTCCCTAAAACTGATAAACGCCGAGTTATTCCGATATTGTATTTGTTAAAATTTAACAGTACAGGACCTGTCGATCACAACTGGACCGAACCACCTTATTAGGGTTCGATTTTAATACTAAGATGGAATCATCCAAAGGATGAGCTCACACAAATAAGAAAATGTTATCCTCCTCAGGCTTGACAAAAGTAAATAGGTACTTGCCAGTAATGGTGGGGGGAAAAGAGAGAAAAATAATCCAATTGTCATCCTTATTTTAGAAAGCAGCATGTCGCTTTTGAACACGACACTTTGTCACACTTGTACCTAGGTTGAGAAATCCTTTGTCTAGTAGTTAATCGAAACACATTGAAATTCTTCAGTCGGTTTCTAGGTATTAGCTTTAGGTCAAATGCTGCCAAACCATCTATAGTGTCGTTATGTGTTCAAGAGAAATTTCAATAAACCATTCATTGCAAACATTTGTCGCCATTCGCGTTGACCATCCCTGAGTCAGTCCTTGCAAAATATTTCTTCAAAACTTGATCTAATGGTTTCATGTTGTAGGCTTTCCTGCGACGGATCACTTTCTATTGACATCAGCTCATTATCTAGAAAGTTGATCTAGAATCCTATCAGTACCTTGGGATTTGCATGCCCTAATGGCAATTTTCTCGCCTTCGACAATAGGTTTTCATCATTGACCTTCGATCTAATGATTTTATGAGTGTTAGAATTCAAATCATTCATTCACACTTCATATATTGTACTGAAGTTTTTTTAGAGCCATTGTCATTATTGGTGGTTTCGCTCACACTTGTTAACGGTTCTCATCATCGACTAGTAATCAAGTGGTTTCTACCATGTTCGACTTCGACACAATAAATCGCATGGATAGATTCGTACTAGTTCAAGAAGCGGAAATCAAGACCCTGGATCTAGTTTCCACCATCCAGGCTGCGAGGATTTTTATTATTCATGATATATTAGACTACTTATGACAGATGGTTGCATCCATACTGTGTGTACTTCTGATGTAATATCGAGACCATATATGTGCCAGAACATTTAGTTAGTTTTTATCGAAGTATGGGAATTCTTACCTCAGCGATGATATATATTTGATTGAATGTTTTTACAGGTTTTCGATCGGCGTCTCCAATCCAATCCTCGGAATGATAAAGCACTTCACTCTTCATAAAAACTCTTAGACTTCGCACTTTAGGGGGCAATCTGTTACACGTAATTTTGTCACCATGACATTTAACTGTCCTTATGGGTCTATTACCATCCATATCATGTTCCCTTAGAGGTCAAAAACATTGATGTTCCTTAACCAAGTCTTGGAAACTGGAGAAAAGCTCTGTAAAACCTTTAAAAGTCTACCTGCACGGTTTTACTAGCCTTTCCCTGCACATGCATTGATGATCCTTCCATTAGTTGTGATGAATACCGCATTGTTTGCCACTAAAACTTGCACACCCCCGAGAAAATCAAGTAAAAGGAAAAAGTAACTTCTAGAAGCCTAGTTGGTCGAATATTCTCCCAACTGGAAGCCTCTTGAGCCGCGCCAGTTCAAGCTTTATCCCTCTACTCATGGAGCTTATCCCTTGGTCCAAGGAACTCAAATCCCTTCATGAGAGGAATCCATCCCCCTCTTCATGGAACTGAAACTACCTCCATTTCCCTATAAATTGAGCTCAAGTTTTAGGTTCAAGGGTAGATTATGAATAATAGAAACTGATATATATAGTTTCTAAGCTGAAGAGAGTTCATAGAGTGCATACTTTCTATACTAGTGAGTTGTTTTTGACACACTGAAGATCACACCTTTGTGCCCATAACTTCATGTTGGTTATTCTAGAGAGGAAGGATTATCAAACTGAAGGAGAACGATTTCTCAAGACCCTAGGAAAAATATGTACAACATGAAGGCATTCGGTTGTAAGATTGCTCTTTTTAATTTATGATTATACATATGGATCTCTTCTTCTCATTTTTTTGTTTCTGTATTTATGGGAATAGTGTCAATACTTATACTCCTTGATCACTAAGTTGTATTATTACTTTTTTATTATTATATATTGCATATGCTTTGATTATTTTTCTTGTATTTGATTGCGTGTTCTACTCATTGGAGAACTACTTTGGAGCGACGGGACAAATGGCTACATTAGACATTTGGATTTTAAGGGAGGAGCATGTCCTCTCTACTTTACTATTATAATGATCTTGAAATACAATTAATCTAGAGAAAGAGGTATTCAAATGGATCTTTGTTTCTAGTTACTAGCTGGAGTACTAGGGATATCACTCTTGTCCGCAAGAGGGATTAATTCTCGTAACACCTTGCATGCATATTCTTGTATCTTCATCTTCATTTTCTCCTCTTTTCCTTTATTTCTTGAATTAATTATTATTTATTGCCCTTTTCCTTTTTCCAATGCCAATGTCGATTTCGATAGCCATTAACTAACCACAAGTAATACCCAGTTTAATGTTTTTCCCTCCATTTAACTTGGAAGACGTGTCCCATGACCTTGGTCTTATTTTTACAATATAATGTCCTTCCATTTACATGGAAAATCAACCCGAGGCTATTACATCCACTAGTCACATGGAAATTGAGGTTCTTTATGCATCCAAATGGCATCATAAATGAATTAATACCACTTGATGTCATTATCACCTATTTCATGGAACAAAGATAACCACATAAATGAATAATTCAACTGAATTATCACCATTATTGATGATTTTGTACCAATAAAAATCCCTAGGGTATTTCCTGTTTTATTATTATCTCTAATCCTATAGCAACACTCAAAGTCCTAAATAAAATTGAAGACAATTTCCAACTCCCCTCAAAGGTCACACTCATGCTATTTAAAGTTATCATTGTGGGGTTACTTGAACTACTAAATAATCCATACACTTGTGGTTTTGTAGCTATGATCATGAGATCTTGATAATATTAAAAATATTTAGAGAGTAGGATGTACGATGGATCAACTTAACTACCATTTTGGTTTGCTTCCTCGATGGTATGACAATAAGTAGGATTACAATAATAGAATGACACAAACTTGAAACAATTTTCAAATGTTTCTTCTTGGTTATGCTCTTATGTAGATTTGGTCATAATGCTTAGGTTAGTAGGCTCAGTCAATGCATCTATGTATGTGATTAAAGTATTTACAACTCCCTCATCCTCCCGATATCACCACCTCATTTCCTTTTAAGTTCTCTCCACCTCTATGAACTTGTATTCTCTTCACAACATTACAGTTTCTAGATATTTTATTTTGTGGAAAACTAATTGTTGGATCTCTCTTAGCCTTTGCATCATCTTACCCCCTAGATATTGTTGAAATTTGGTAGTTGCGGTCGGTACTCATTTATTGCTTAAAAACACAAAATGAAAAGAGAAGGAAAATATAAATTTGATTTTAAGTCGACTCCGAATAAAAGAAGGAAAAAGTTAAATTTTGTATTTCGAATTTTGCCTCCTAAAATTTAAGTCAGCCAGCCCTAAAATACACACCTATTTGGGCTCATCAAACCACTATATATTGCCAATTTACTTCCTCTCTTGAAGTGAAATTTATATCACACAATCATCATATCTTCTGTTCATCTATGTGAAGGAAAGAGAGGAGAAAAACAAAAGTTTACCAAGACATTCAAGTGTTGACCAAGCTCATTCTTATCTCTGTTTGACCTATGTTTGACTTCGCACATGTGGGAGTAGATTGAAGTTTTTCTATGCATTTCTCTAGGCAGTAGACTGAAACTCTGTGAAGGTGTGGGAGAACAAAATTCAACCTAGTTTACCTGAGTTGAACAACTATTTAGAAGGCCAAAAATATCATTATTTGACAAGGTTTGACCTGGGCTTGTTTATTGGGTAGTTTGACTTTATTTGGCTCGAAAAATCATATTGTATCTCTTGTTGAATTGAATCTTTTTTGTAAGAAAAAATTGTTGGGGTTTTCTCTAGTTAGGTTTTTCTGAGGATAAAATCATTCATGTGCCTTGTGTTTCGTTATCTCTTTATGATCATGTTGTCATTATTATTTTTATTGCTAATATTTTCTGTGTATAATTACTTAGTGATAAATGTGACACTAGAAGGATTAATTAAGAGGAGGGTTGCAGCAAGGATGTTCCCTTTGAAGGATGGGAAAACCCTAGCAATGGCGGCTTAGGGTTTTTGTGCAAGGTTCATGGACTTTGTGTTTCATGATTGTCGACTCTGTGCAGATTGACATGCATTGATACTCTAACAATGACACTCCTAGATATTGCCCTTCAACCATTGGTTCTTTGCAGTTTCGATTGGCAACACTACTCTATTTTTCGCTCTAACCTGTGCTGGTGGACATAGGTTTTGAGTGCTGCACTGTATTTGGGCAGATTCACTGGCAGGTTGCTCTTCCTGCCTGCGGCTTTCGAGGTTCTTTGTTGACTGTCACTACCTCTCATGGTGGCTTGGTCCCACTATCACTTACACCGACAGATTTTTCGCAGTGTATCCATTTGTCTTGCTTGAGTCGGTCACATTATTTGAGGCCACCATTTGCGCCTTCACTTTCAAGACCCTGCTACTCTGTAAGGTTTGGTGGCAGTCACTGGCGCAGTCTGAGCCACGGGCTTTATTATACTGTGGCGGTATTATCACCTTGGGTCATGGACAAATATGATGAGGAGCTAAACTACTATGCCGACCCCCTGGAAGGCATGGATATCTGGGACCAAAGGTCATCTGCTGAGGTGAACGACATGCTGGACATGGAGCCAGTTGAAAATTCCCACCAACTTGAACCTTCGCTGTCGATCAGTAATGCGGGTTGCTCGGAACCATTTCTACATGAGGCGGGCTCACCGGGTTTTACTATTCCGTCGCCTTCAGTCATTAGGCTTTGGGAATTTCAGGCCCAGATCACTCCAGAATATCTGTCTTTTCAACCGACCAGGCAGACCCCATGTACACTGGAGCTATCTGCACTCAATGGGGTGGACGCGCTCCCTTTTTCAAGCCTCTGCATTTCCGGCGATCAGACTACTCTTCTACCTTCTTCCTCTGGGGCTATGAATGCTGCTTCTGGTTGCCTCATGAACATCCCATTTGATGCTCAGTTGGATGACGCCTGGCCCGAATCCGACTCTGATGGCCTAGGGCTTCCTGAAGGGGCATCTGATGCACCCCACAGTCTTAGCAGAAGAGTAAAAAAATCGAAGCCGGCCATAAACAGACACAGTCGCACCTCAAAATTTGGCAGGGACAGGGGCATGGCGTACTTACATCAGACGGCTGCTACGATGCTTGTGGGGAAGGTTAGAGGTATAAATTACACCATAGCGCAGCTCAGGATCTGGACGGCTGAGATTTGGGGAGGCATACTGGAGCAGCTTCTGGAGGTTCGATTGACTGGGTCCTTACTAAATACTGGCATATCGAGATGCACCCGGTATTACTTAAAAGATGGTCTCCCCTCTTTGATCCCTACAAGGAAAACTTTGGTGCTAGTCTGATTTGGATTCGCCTCCCCGGACTTCTTATGAAGTTCTGGAATGATGTAGCCCTACGTAGTATTGGAGAAGACTTCGGTCTCTACCTTGACCATGACAGATCCTTCCTTGAGACGAGCATCTACTATGTGGCTCGTATTCTTGTTTTCTTGGACACTCGGGATGGATTACATGACAACTACAACATGTTTTTTGAAGGGATGGTCTGGCAACAAATGTTAGATTACGAGGGCATCCCATTCCGTTGCAGGCGATGTCACGCAGTTGGGCATCTGTATAAAGAATGCCCCCTCTTGGGAGTTGCATGCACTACCCATAAGTCAGTGACACACATGGCTATGCAAACTGACCCTGTCACCATTTTATCAACATCGGAGGGTTAGCAGGAGGCCACTTCTCAGCCTGACGCGGTGCTACCACACCGGAAGACAACTCATAAGCGCACCCATCCCATGCCACCCAGCTCAACATATGGAATCTCGGCCTCAATTCAGGGTAACTTTCTGCCCTCATCCACTTCATGTATTTCTTTATCTTTACCTGTTATGTCTATTTCTCCTTATTTACCTGATATTGCGCATCAAATTAATAGTCTGTTACCATCCATCTGTTATTCTGTTGCATCGGCCCCTCCATCCATTCCACCCACTGTCCCCCATACTTCTGCGAAGATCTCGGCCCTCTCCTCCCACCCGTCCAATACATCCTCTTCCACCGGCCATCCCTACTTCCTTCGATCCTTGTCGCCACCCAAGGTGAATGAATTTGGGATTGGTTTGATTTTTGGCCTCACTCCTTCTAAATCTCGAGGCAGACCCTCAGCTCTATCCAAGGCTATCAGAAGGGAAAATTTAGAGGTTGAAGCAGGTACTCAATCGTCACTATTTCGGGTTCTTAGAGCAAGGAAACCCAAAGAGGGGTCTCATTAGTGATATGTATTTCTTTCAATTGTAGGGGCCTGGCCAACCCTAATAAGAAACTGGCACTCAAACAACTACTTCATTTGGTCCCCATTGATGTGATTTTCCTCCAAGAGACTCTAGGGGATGGTGTTGTTATATCCCGAATTCTTAGTTCACTTCTACTTGACTGGACTTTTGTGGCAAATGATGCATGCGGCAGATCTAGGGGAATTGCATTGGGCATAAACAATAGAACTATCTGATTGCTAAATTGTTGGGGGATCGAAGGGGTCATTGGCATGCAGGTTGTTACTGGTGCAATTGCACTACCCTTCTCGTTGATTAATGTATATGGACCATGTGCTCATAGAGAGGTCTTTTGTCAATCTCTATTAAACTACCCGCACCTTCAAAATGATCAGATTATCTTGGGAGGTGATTTAAACTTTTCGATTGGAATCTCTGAATCACGGGGGCCTCATGCGGTCCCTGATCCACTCTCTGATTTATTTTCCTCGCTCCTGGAACAGGCAGACTTCATTGATATAAATTTGCCGAAGAAACAACCCACATGGAGCAATAGACGTACTGGGGAGGCTACACTGGCCCGACGCCTGGACAGGTTCCTTATTAAACAGAGATTCCATCAACAATTGGCTTGGACCAGACAGTGGGTGGGTACTGGGGGGGCCTCAGATCACTCACCTATTTATTTTGAATTCCTTGTTGAGGATATCAAACCTAATTCCCCCTTTAAATTCAACTCCATATGGCTTCAGGACCCTGAATATCATGATCTTGTCAGAATGCACTGACAGCATTGCAATCTCTTCCCAGATTTGGAGCCGTCCAGAGTTTTCTACAATAATCTAAAACATATAAAGGCGCATACTATCCAATGGGTGCGAAATAAAAGATGTCTTGAGACAAAGGAATTAAGCATAAGAGACCTGGAGATCTCGCTACTAACTGATTCAGATTATGTGGGATTTCAGTCGGAGTCATCCAAGCAACAGCTGATTACTCTCGAAAACAACAGGGCTAAAATTCTTAGACAACAAGAGGATTGGAGATTAAAAAGCAGAGCAATCTGGCTAAAAGCAAGGGATGAAAACACCAAATTTTTTCAGCAATGTGCAAATGGCAGACGTACCATCAACACCATATGGAATTAACTGATCAATTCGGTTACACTGCCAAATCCCATTCACAGTTAGTTGACATGGGTATTCATCATTTCACTAACTAATACCGTTCTCCCCTCAATAACAATATGCCAGATCTCATGAACATTGCTCAATCATTTCATCGATTCATTGATGAGGAGCAAGCGGAGGTTCTCTGTAGTCCTGTCACCATGGGGGAGATTTAAGGAGTGCTAAAATGGTTCAAAAAGGAAAAGATCCCAGGTCTGGATGGTTGGCCCATTGAATTTTATCTACACTTTTTCGAACTTATAGGTGGAGACCTTCTTCAGGTCATCGAAGACAGCAGATCATCTGGCAGGATATTTGATGGATTTAAAACTACATTCATTTCTCTAATTCCCAAATCCGACCACCCCACCTCCTTCCATGACTACAGGCCTATATCCCTTTACAATTGCACCTATAAAATCATTGCTAAAATCATTGCCAATTGTATCAAACCTATCCTCTCCATTCACATTGTTAAGGAACAATTTTATTTTCTACACCACAGACGGATTCATGAAGTCATTGGCACTACTCAAGAGGTGCTCCACACCATCAAGACCAAAAACCTTAAAAGCAATATCCTTAAAATTGATCTTGCCAAAGATTTTGACCATGTAAACTGGCACTACATCCATCTTACACTTCTACATACGAGGTTTCCTCCCTCTTTGACTAACTAGATTATGGGATGTATCAGAAATGCTACCTTCAGCATCCTTATTAATGGGGCTGTCACAGATTTTTTTTCATGCTAGCAGGGGACTTCAACAAGGTTGCCCTCTATCACCTTTGCTTTTTGTATTGGTCATGGAGGGACTCTCGTCCCTCATCCAAAAGGCAAAGGAATCTGGAGATTTGAATGGAATTTTATTAAATGATTTTTTGAGGCTGACTCGTTTATTATTTGTGGACGATGTGATAATATTTTTGAATGGCTCTTGTCAGGATGTCACTCAATTTGACAATATTCTGTAGATTTTCTGCAGAGCTACAGGAATGGCTCCTAATCACACCAAATTCACCATTATACAAACAAGGTGCTCTACACATGAACTTAGACATGCCCACACGCATTTTCCATTTGAGCACAGACATGTTGGTGATGGGCTTAAATACCTCGGGTTTCACCTCAAGCCAAATGATTATTGAGTTAAGGACTGGAATTGGCTGATTGCAAAAGTTGAGCGCAGAATCAACATTTGGTACCATCGGTGGCTCTCTTTATAAGTTTCGAGAGATTGACGCCTATCAAATCAGTACTGGAGGCCATACCTGTCTACTGGATGTCTTTGGCTTAGTTGCCCAAAGGGGTGATCAACCGCATTCAATAAATCTGTTGTCAGTACCTCTGGCATAACTATTGTTAGGAGCGCATATTTGCATGGGTTGCATGGGATCAAATTAGTCATCCAAAGGATTGGGGTGGCTGGGGTATAAAAGATTTGTCCACATTCACATCTGTGCTCACTGAAAAACAGGTTTGGCACCTTATCACTGGATAGAGTCTTTGGAGGGAGGTGACTGTTGCAAAATATATTGCCCCGATGCATTCTTTCGATTGGATCCGTGGCAACATACAGTACAAGACGGGCTCTTCCATTATTTGGAAGGCTATTACCAAGTCAGCACACCTTATTCAGCAAGGTCTCTCTCGGCAAATTGGTGTGGGTAATTTGGTTCGTGTGGGGATGGACTCATGGTCGAGAAGTGGTAGACACTTCAAACTGCCGCAGTTCATCATCAATCATTTGGCCCAGGCTGGGATTAAGTATATATCACAGGTGGTTGATAATAGAAGGAATGACTGGCTGGAACAGGGTTGGTTATCGGCGGATGCTCTTGGTATACCACTTGAAGGACATCCCAATTGGCACAGATATATCCGAACTCTTCGGGCTACTCATATCTATCTTACAAAACACGATGACGAATTATTATGGGCACATTCACCAAGTGGCAGATACTCACCTAAGATTGGTTACATCACACTTAATGCGCATAAGGAACCCCCTGAAAAATCTTGGTGGTGGCACTCTATCTGGAAACTCAAAGTGCCGCATAAGACCCGACTGCTGATGTGGTGCATTCTTCAAAACTGCATTCCGACTATGGAAAACATCAAAAAATGGGCTACTCAAGGCCCCTCCAGATGTTGTTTTTGCTTAGCCCAAGAGGAAGAAACAAAGCATATTTTCCTAGATTGCCCATTTGTCGAGGATCTCTGGATTCTAGTTACTTATTCATTGGGCTGCGATCTCACTTGGTATGGTGTATCTTTGACTGATGCCTGGTCCAACTGGTAGAATGCGACTTCCAGTTCTAAGATGCATAATCTTCCGCTGCTATTGGCTTGGGACATCTGGGCCGGGAGGAACAGATGCATTTTTTATGGCAAACAGGTCATGTGGGAGCTTATCTGCACTTCCATTTTAGCTACTTATCATCTCTTACCAGAAGATTGCAAACCTTCCCTATCCGTCTCACTGTACTCAAATATATTGACAACTCTTACCCTCGGGCATATTTTGACAGGGCATCAAATATTAACGGGTGTGGGGGCAGGGCGGTTCTTCATATATCCGATACTCACTATTTCCATCTCAAGATGGGTTTAGGGCCGAGTATAAATAACTTTTACGAGCTTCTTAGCCTCCGATTACTCCTTGTTTTTGCCCAGGAAAAAGGATGCAACAGATTGCAGATTTTTGGTGACTCTCAAATTGTTATCAACTGGTTTAATTCTCTGGCACAGTGTCACTCACACACGCTCACATCACTTTTGAGAAAAGTTCATTATCTAAAAACATAATTTGATCCTATTACTATTACTCATATATATAGGCAGAGGAACCAAGTGGCAAACCAACTTTCCAAAGAAGCTGCGGAGCTAGATTGGGGTTGTTGGCACATCACGGAACATGTTGGCCCACAGATCTACAGATACTATCACAGACCTTTCATAGAGGTGTTCCGAGATATGGGAGCAGTCACTCCATGACTGCATTTTGTCAGACTGTTATTATTTTTTGAGTCTGTCATGCTATTTGCATGATACCGGCTTTTATATTTATTTCAGCATGCATATGTATAGGGTAGATAGCTTGTTTAGGCGCATACTTGCATAGATTGCAGATACTCCATTTTTCCTTTAGAGGAACAGTGATTTGCTATGATGATAAATGTAAAATTAAACATGTAATTTTTTATACTAATGAAAAATTACGATTTTTTCCTTGGAAAAAAAAAATTAAGAAATCATTGGAAGTTATTATCAGAATAAAAAGTTTTGAAAAATCAACATGGTATCAGAGCTATGGTGAAAGAGCAGCCTTGAAGGAACCACCTTGTTTTAAGTTAGTCCACTACGGTTTGTTCTCTCTTTAGCCCTTCTCATGAAATCCTGGTTGAGATTGAATGTCCTAGAATAGGGTCAAATAGTCTCAACCCTATTCATAGACTAAATGACTTCAACCCTAGGTGCACTATGGTTGAAGGGCCTTAGTCCGATATCAGGGAAGCTTACAAGTATTATTAAAGGAAGTTGAGAAGCCTTATTTCAGAGGGAAAAATTAGTCAAAAAAAAATTCTTTATGTGAAAGTAACCCAAACTTGTGAAGAGAATATATTTTATTCGTGAAAGATATAAATCAGAGTTAATATCAGGGGAATAATTTTTTGTGCCCTAAAAGACAGGAACCCAAAGTAGGAGGTTGGGATAGGTTTGATCTGGATGTAGGCAGAGTTGAATAATAAACCTAGTCATAGGGAAGTATCTTCAACCATGCAGCCAGGGAGAATGGGAAATTCAGAGGACAAGGCTATGCTGAATTTCTATGACCTTGGGTCTAGGTTAAAGTCTTAAATCACTAATGACACCAAACCAATAATCTCAACCATGAACTACTTTGCACAACGAAAAATATAAAGCAATAAATCACATATACACAATATACACATTTTTAACAAAATTGCACATTATTGTACAATCACCAATCTTAGTTATATTAAAACAAATCTGAATAATACAACAGTTTATGGTATATAAGATAAAATGACAAACTTGGTTGCAACTCTTCTCTGTCATATCTTGTCCTGTCGTTCCTTCACACCCGTACTGCTCACTAGTAGTTCCTTAATCCATCAAGGCCACTACACATCAAGACTCCAGGAGGGCTACCACCGAACACTGATGCATGTCCATATGTAGAGTGTACATGGGTTGATTCAATTTTCTCTATGGACTAGCCAATACCCAAGCTCCAAACTTCTAGGCTAGCAACAACTTTTGTCCATCAAGGTGTTGCACTTTGGCACCTATCTTCACCGAATCTTCAACTGCTCTTTGTTCTTCAAGATAGCTTGTCTAGGGCTACTTTGGGTAGCCAACACACTGCCCTCCAACAAACCTATTGCACCTAGTCCAGTCACCGTTCAATCTACTCCTAGGATGACACTTCACCACCTCAGAATGTCATACACATGGCATCAACAGGCTACTCCAAACATGTTTCAATCCGATCACACCTACACCCAATACACCTCCCAAAACATTGTTGTTCACCTTGTTGCATTTTTATCACTGCATCACTGGTTAGGGCATCACACTTCATCCCTTATCCTCCACGCAAATCAGCACAGCAAGCCTCTAATGGTTGTGGTCCTCCAAGGGAGAATCCCTCCACTCCTACATTGCCTCTTTGTGGCTTGTTTGACCCCAAACACACCCCAAGACATGGACCAGTTGTTGTCTATGTCCTGCGACCTAGCACAACAATTTTTGTAGGCTTACGACCTCCCCCAAAACTCCACCACGCTACCCTAAAAAAAACTATGTTTTGTCTTCTAACCATGTGGCCTTCTCTGCCTAGAAAAACGCACTTGAAACAACCCTTAACTTGCCCTCAAAAAGATTTGACGTACCTACAGTAACTTGGTCTCTCCACATAGAAGTACCCACATTGTTTTAGGCTACTTTCACGCTGCTCCTTGGCTCCTTCTATTTGCAGATGTGCCTCCTTCAATTTTAGAGATGTATTGCACATAGTTGGATGCTAAAATGACTTCATTTCACCCTTTATTTATACACAACAAAGGGGCTACACGAATTATTGAAGATAAACATATATTGGAGTTGTTTACACCAAGCCTACATGACTTGGCAACCAATAATTACCTTGTCAACTTCAAAACTTCATTTCTCTCTAACGACAACTTGGATTCAGATGATTCTCATTGCGTTGGAATCGTATCGTCAAGAACTATCATCCTCATCCATCACTTGTTGTACCTCCATCACGGTTTTGGCCCAAATCAAGATGGGTGAAAAACCACACTCTTGGTTTCCAAGCCCACAAGCTTCCCTTGTGGTGATTTTCCCTCCAAACCTTGAACCCTAGGGCTACCTCCCAATATACACAAATTAGCACTCCCTCTTAGCAAGGGAGGTACCTCCATGACTAGGAAGTACTTCGTCATCACCATCATTGCTTGCAACACTTTCCCAACTCCGAGTGCTCACAATCACAACAATCCCTGTACGATGAACTATACCCTTCTCGGAAGTGTCACTGTCACTGGAAACCTCTTGCTTCTTCTTCTTCTCATGTATCACTTTCCAATCTCACCATGATTCCTTATTTCTAGATGTGGAAGTACCCTTGCTCCCCACTGACCATGTGATCTTCTTGGGTTGTAGAGTCTCCCTATGAATTTTAAAACTCCCTCTAGAACTTGACTCCCTTTGAGCCTCTGGAACCTGGACCTTCTCGGAAAAGTATACCTTCTTCTCGAGAACCTGTACCTACTCCTCTAAAGCCTGCATCTACTCCTACTTCTCTGGAACCTGCACCTTCCCCTACTTCTTTCGATGATCCTTAGGCTTTCCCGTCATCCTATAGCTACCATGCTCTCTAACTCTGAGTGCAATTTAATCGCACTTAAAGCCTCTAGGCCTGAGTCTTGCCTTCCCATCCTAGAATAAGACCTCAAACCCCTTCCTCCCCATCATCGAGACAGAAATAACACCATATATGAGTCCTAGTACAAACATTACATCTTGGACCTGCATCATACGTCTTCTCTCCATCCTAAATGGCACAACTCCTGATCCTTAGATATCCAACTGACTCTTGTCACCCACCACCATGTGCAACTTCGAGTCCCATTCAGCTAGAGTCTCAAAAACCTCTTATGACCTTATCATATGTTTCGTCGCACCATTGTCCACGTACCATCCATTCTCCTTGATAGTAACTTGTAATAAATGAGAAATCATAGCAAATTCCTCCTCTTCCAATCTCGTGGAGAGATCATCCAACTCAGCTGAAGTGGAAACACCGATGACCTTCTTTCCTTTCCTCCTCTTCTCATCATCTCATGTCTTCAACAGACATCTTGACGAATAATGTCCCATCTTGACATAGTTGAAACACTTGAATTTACCCATGTCCTTCTTCGTCTTACCCTTCATTCATGTTGTAAGTGCCACATCCTCATCTTCCTTCCTCGATGGATGAAGGTCCTTGTCTTGCAACTCTTCCTGAATGAAGTTGTCCCATCATCTATAATAGTCTAGCATTTTCTCCCTGGCAATTATTCCTTTGATTAAGGGCTTCCATCCCTCTCCCTCAATGACCCCTTTCAAGGCAATCTTACCATCTTCGCATATGAAACTTTGACACCGACAGTAGCAAGCTCATCTCGAACCAGAGACAACCTCGTCAGATATGAAGTCGTTCCTTCACCCTTTATCATCTTGGTGGACTTCAACTTATCCTCCAATACCAATACCCACTTATTGTTCTTATTCTGTAAAAAAATCTGAAGAGCCATCCACATCTCATGTGCATTGTTCTTACCGTACAAATGAGGTATTAAGGAATCCTTCACACTGTTTGTTAAACACACGCATGGTGAATGGAGAACACACACATAGAAAGATAGGATAAGCATGAGTTGTCTTATTATTCGACATAGATGTACATTTATATTACATTGGTGTGACCCTTGGATTCTTATTCCAAGTGGTCTCTTGGACTCCATTTGTCCATTCGTCTTCCACACCTAACCGTTGAGAATTAGGTGTCCAACATTCCCCCCGTTAATCTGAAGGGGTATGTGTGCGTCCAAGAACAGAGTCGTAATACAAATCTGCAAAGTATGCATGGCAGCACTTAGGCTGAATCAGCTCTCTGAAATGTTGGCATAAACAGGTGGTTTAAGGATGACCACAAACATTGGAACTCTTAGTGCAGTTCCCGGAACTCTTCCAAATCTGGAAAGAAGCTAAGGGCTTCTGCTAGAGGTAGTGTCCCTCATATTTGAAGAGGGATACCTTCAACCTAGAAGAAGGGAGGTCTACAACCTATGATGGTTTAAGGATGACCACCAACACTGGAATGCTTAATGTTAAACACACGCAGGGTGAATGGAGAACACACACATAGAAATATATGATAAGTGTGAGTTACTTTATTATTCACCATAGATGTACATTTATATTACATTTATGTGACTCTTGGATTTCGCATTCCAAGCTCACTTGGACTCCTTTATGATTGTTCGGCTTCCACACCTACCCATAGAGGATTAGGTGTCCAACATTCCCCCCCTTAATCCGAAGGCGTATGTGTGAGTCCAAGAAGAGAGTTGTAATACAAATCTGCAAAGTATGCATGGCAACACTTAGGCTAAATTAGCTCTCTGAAATGTTGCCATAAATAGGTGTTTTAAGGATGACCACCAACACTAGAATGCTTAGTGCAGTTCCCGGAACTCTTCCAAATCTGGCAAGAAGCTGAGAGCTTTTGCTAGAGGAAGTGTCCGTCATATTTGAAGAGGGAGACCTTCAACCTAGAAGAAGGGAGGTCTACAACCTGTGATGGTTTAAGGATGACCACCAACACTGGAATGCTTAATGCATTTCCTGGAACTCTTCCAAAACTGGCAAGAAGCTGAAGTCTTCTACTAGAGGAAGTGCTCTGAATTCTTTCAAGAGGAAGAATATCAACCTCGCATAGATGGTTTAAGGTTGTCCACCAACCAAAGGAATGCTCATGGGCGTTCGTGTCTCTAGCTACAAATCTGAATCTGGAATGACAAGTTGTGGCTCATGCTCGCTTGAACTGCTGTGTCTCTGGCTACAACTCTGAATCTGGAATGAGAGATTGTGGCTCAGGCTCGCTAGATGTGGCTTCGAAGCTTGTAGATGACCACCATGTTCCCCCTGCCAGGTACAAGGTGAGATGATGGCGAAAACTCAACTGCAAGATTGTTCAATATTCAAGAACAAGTTCTGACATGCGACTTAAACATCTTCTTAGCTGTTGATGCCCATTGCCAAGAAGCGATCCATCCAAGATTAATATTTTTTCTTATAGGAGGCTTGTTTTTGAAGCATCTGTGTGAAGAATGGGTGTGCCAACCACAGTGCTTGCATGGGTGAAGATCAAAACATGATCTTTCATATGGCCAACTCGATTGGATTTTTTCAATTTGTTGTTGTTGTTGTGGAAGGAGCGGGATTTGGAACAACTGAAGGTGAACTGTCATGAAGAAATTCGGCACTCTGAAATTGAATGGGCTTGGAGTAGTCCAGAATATGAAAGGACAACTCCTTGTCATATCCAAGACCTGTTATGTGCTTGTTACGGACAAGCTCTTACCAAGGTCTGATGATGGGATTGGGAGGTGCATGTTGCATTATTGCATCTTTTTGCACATCTACTTTTGAAATGGATACTGCCTCGTCAATTTCTTGTTGCTGATGTGAGTTTATCTCAATGTTATGAACAAAAATAGGTTCAGAATGATAACTACGCTTATGTTGAAGCTCATCTCGCTGGAACTGAGATTCTAGTTGTAAAAATTCAATATTGTCTCGTGCGTTTTGCAAGCAAGTTTTAATGTAAAAAAGAGAGTCTTTTCTAATTTGGATTGTGTTGTCAATAGCAGAGTGTATCAAAGTATTGAGAAACTCTAATTCTGCACCCATTAGAGCCATTTTTCAAACAAATGCAATGCTTTGATGATACTTTGAGTCCCTCAAAAATATAACATGTCTTCAAATATTAAATTTATGCCCTACACTGGTTCGAGTTCTAGAAGAGGTGTGGCCCAAACTTCTCCAAATCATACCACGAAAACAGTCATCACCCTGTCAAGAAATTTGAAAGCTCTTTAACAAGGTTTTGAAGAGAAAATTCTTCGTTTTAATATGGTGGTGTGAACCCTCACTTCAAACAGATTTTACCAATTCGAGAGATCAATTTTTTTTTTGGTCAGCTTTATTACAAAAAACAAAACTGGTCATCCCTTGAAAGAAATTCAGTTGCACCAAATCAACTATCCATCAGGAAAATCATTAAACCGCCCGCACATTCAATACTGCAATTAAAAACCCAGTAAGCAGTAATTACAATAACAATAATGGAATTTTTTTATTTTTTTTCATTCGTCGGCTCCTCGATTCACCATTTCCATGTAACGAACAAGCAACTCTTCCCTCTGGAGCTTCATATCATTGTTCATATGAAGCGAGCACTCTTAGTTGATATATCAACGTTGGATTTTTCAATAGTCACAACCCTTTCAACATAACAACAATGTTAAGTCCCTATATTAATAGTGCAATCCCTTATTATGTTAGTGTAGCCCCCCTTATTGTTATTGTTGTACCCTTGTAACCCCCATATTGTTATTATTGTGCCCTTACATTATTATTATTGGTGTTGGGTCCACATTGTGGCCCCATGGACTCCTATATATAGAAAGGAGGTTTTGCAATTTGTATCATCCAAGAATTGTTCATTCATGTAATGTATTGGAGGTTTCCCCCTCGAAGTGGCTTATTTATAAGGTGTTGATATCTCTTTTATTCTATTTTTGGAGTTAGTTTCACAACATTTGGTATCAGAGCTTTAGATTCTAGGGTTTTGCTACTCCAAACAGGTCATCATGGAATTTTTGCTATAACATTTTTCCTATGAAGGTTTAGAAGCTGAAATTTTTAGACTGTGAAGCCTAAATCTTGCGAAAGATCGTCACAAAATTTCAGAGCTTGGTTCAAAAAAATTTCAGAGATATGATCTGGGCAAGTTAGGGCTTTTTGCAGGTTCCTGAATTTAACCTAAACAGGTCATTGCGGAATTTTCGTTTTTTCTACAAATATTCCGAAGAAAAAAAATTTAGAGAGCGAAGCCGAAATCCTAAGGAACATCTTCGCATAATTTCAGAGCTTGGTTCACAATATTTTCGGAGATATGATCTGTGGAAGTTAGGCCTTTTTTCAGGCTCCTGAATTTCATTTCAAAGAGGCGTTCATGGGAAAATCTTCATAACTCTCTCTCTAAGCATCAGATTGGAATTCTGTAAAAAGTGGCTAGAAGTACACAGACCTTAGTTTATTTTCTATCAATTTCAGAGCTAAAGGAGCAAACAGTGACATGTGGTAAGTCTTACAAGTTCACTCTACTAAGCGAGTCCATAATTAGGTCATTGTGGGAGATTGGACATAGCTTTGTCTTGAAGAATCCAAATCAGGTCAGACCTGTGGCATTTGAAAGAAGCTTTAGAGGCTACTATAGGGCTGAATTTTAGAGATTGAAGATCTGCAATCACAGATATAATTCAGTTTCAATATCAAGCTCCTCAAAAGCAAGAAAAAGGTGTGTAATTCTTTCCGAGTTGCATAAGTCTTGAGCAAAAAAATCAGTTTGAAGTGATTCCAAGGGCATATTTTAGAATTTTTATCAGTATTAGGTTCCATAATGCTTCAAAAAAATAATTCTGTACCCATTAAGACCTCAAAATGCTATACTATGACGCATGAAGAGGAAGAATTGCAGTATGAGGTATCAAAATTACGGTACCAAATGCAACAAATTTCGATCTTACGAAGAGCAACCGAAGATGACATAGATGGCTTAAAATCATAAATGGAGGCTAAGTTGGATGGTTTGAAGCATCAAATAATAGCTAATTTGGATGATAAATTAGTGGAATATCAAATCGAGCATCAACAACAAGTTCTCCAACTCTCAAAGGATAACCTAACATTGGTGCAGAATCTAATGAAACAACAAGAAGATCAACAACACATCGAAAGAAGTTATGAAGCAGTCACAGAAACAAGAACTCGACAAATACGATCAATTTCAGAGTATCTCAACAAGTGGAATAACCTTCCTGTAGAAGATTCCACATGGGAGGATGAGAATTTTATACAGAAGCATCAATAAATAATCAAGCGTTGAGGACAACACTTGTTTGAAGGAGAGGGGCATGTTAAGTCCCTATATTAATAGTGTAGCCCCTTATTATGTTAGTGTAGCCCCCCTTATTGTTATTATTGTACCCCTGTAACCCCCATATTGTTATTATTGTGCCCTTACATTATTATTGGTAGGTCGGCTAGGATTACATTATTAGCCCCTGGATTACGTATGGCCCCCATGGACTCACCATGTAGAAAGGAGGTTTTGTAATTTGTATCATCCAAGAATTGTTCATTCATGTAATGTATTGGAGGTTTCCCCCTCGAAGTGGCTTATTTCTAAGGCATTGATATCTATTTTCTTCTATTTTTGGAGTTGGTTTCACAACAAACAATTTCCTCATACAATGAGTAAAAAGATTTATGAGGTAAAAAGATGATTTACCTCATGCTTGAGGTAAAAGAGATTTTCAAAAATCTGAAAGAGTGTTTTCCTGTAGGAATTCCTTTTAATGAGGAATTGTTGGAATGTTATTTAGCCACTTCTCTGATCTTTTTCTCATAATTTTCATGCCTCATTAGTCTTTCATTGATTACTAATGGATTAGGCAGACCTTTTCGTCTCAAAACATCAAATTTGTTCATGAATCTGTTCATTGCAAGCTCCATAGTTTGACACTTGTCTTCAAGTTGTGTCATCAGATTTCTCTTGAAAATTACCATTTTTACCTCTAAGATTGTTTCTATTCTAACACTTATCCCAATTTCTTCTAATTCATGTTTGTTTTTAGAATTGAGAAAATTAATTATCTCAGTGGCTTCCTCTGGTTTCTTTCCAAGATCTTCTTTGACTTTCTAAATAGCTTCACTAGTTTCCTTTATCAAATATTTTTGTTCAAATATAACTTGGATAGAAGGCCAAATATCATTAACAGAGTTAATGATATTGGCCCACAGTTTTTGCTTTGCTTGGGCCAAAGGCTCTGCCAATGTCAATTATTTTTCTAATTTCTGTATCCTATCATTCAACCTGTTGGATTTCTGTGTTTCATATTTATACATGATTTGAGCCAACTTCTTTTCATCTTCCAGACTTTTTACTTGTTCTGTAAGTCTGTTGATCTTAGTAGTTTGTATTGACATATCCTGCATTGCTTTAATCAATTTACTTGCCTCATCATTGGGATGAGCTGCTGTAGTGGCTAGTGCAGTTGTAGTATTTGGAACTTCTGTTAACACTGGAACTGTTGTAAAAGCTATTACTATTGTAGAAAATGGAACTGCTGTAGCCACTAGAGTTGATGTGGACGTTATAGGAATGGCAGTAAGAGGAATTTCTTCCATGTTGGCTTGCTTTTCCTGCACTAATTTATCCATTTCATTCTCCATCTCTTATTAAAGTGGAAGGATTTATATGAAAAGGTTAATATGTTTAACGGGGATGGGATATATATGCAGGGTTAATTAAAAGTGGGACCCGGGATAATATAGTGGGAGAGGGTAATATAGTGGAGGGGTTAGGATGTAGTGGAGGGGTTAATGAAATATATAAAGCGGGGGTATATATAAAATAACATATAAACTATAGGCGGGATGTTAGAAATATATTAGGGATAGGATAAAATGATATCAGGGAGGGTTTTTACAGTGGGGCCCGACACATTTTAAACATTTAAACTTTGGATAATGGGTTTTTCATGTTTTAAATGGAAAAAGGGAATTAGTAAAAGGGGTAGTTAATTTTCAAAGGAAATGAATTTTTAACTAGGGAAAGGGGTTTTAGGAAGGGGAAAGGGATTTTTTACAAGGGAAAATGACTTTCACGAGTGGAAATAGGGATTTTAGCAAGGGGAAGGGGATTTAGGAGGATATTAGTGATATGAGATGAACCAATTGAAGCTTTTCATTACTTGTGAAAGTAATCTACATACCCTTCATTTACCCTAACATTTTTTACTTCATTTATTGGGTGAATTTAAGCTTGCTGAACCTTTTATTTTCTTTTGATAAGAAAACTAACCTACTTCTAACCTTATAACTTCCAATGGCTCCAATTAAACTGATGAGCTCATTTTTATTCTCTACCTAACTACTGATCTATCAGAATTAAATTGTTTGGTCAGATCTTATTCACTAACTATCATGACATGAAATTTAAAAGCATGAATGAATCAAGATTAAATTGTTTGATCATCACGAATTGTGGCATTTTGGACAAGCTGCACACAATTTTATTTGCAAAAGTAACTAAACTAAGAGTAGTGGTGTTGTGAAACCAGCTCCAAAAAGAGAAGAAAAGACATATCAACGCCTTAGAAATAAGCCACTTCGAGGGGGAAACCTCCAATACATTACATGAATGAACAATTCTTGGATGATTCAAATTACAAAACCTCTTTTCTATATATAGGAGTCCATGGGGCCATAATGTAATCCTAGTGGGGCCACAATGTAATCCTAGCCGACCTAACAATAATAATTTAAGGGCACAATAATAACAATATGGGGGTTACAGGGGTACAATAATAATAATAAAGGGGTTACACTAACAACAATAAGGGACTATACTAGTAATATAGGGACCTAACATGCCCCTCTCCTTCAAAAAAGTGTTGTCCTCAATGCTTGAGTAGCTCTGGGTGCTTCTGTATAAAATTCTCATCCTCCCGTGTAGAATCTTCAGTGGGTAAGTTCTTCCACTTGATGAGATACTCTGAAATTGATCGATTCCGTAGTTGTCGAGTTCTTGTTTCCGTGACCGCTTCAGGTTCCAATATGATTTTTCCTTCCTCATCAAGTTTTGGCAATATTGTTTGAACTGGAAGATTTTCACCTATAACCTTCTTAAGCATGAAACATGGAAAACTGGATGTACTCGCGAAGAAGCAGGAAGCTCCAATTTGTATGCCATAGTACCAATCTTTTGCAACACCTTGTAAGGAAAATAGTACTTTGGCGATAATTTATTATCCTTCTTAGCTTGCTTGAGGGACATTTGTTTGTATGGTTGTAGCCGTAAAGATACCCAATCTCCTACATCAAAAATTCTCTCGCTGCGATGCTGATCTTCCTGTTGTTTCATTCGATTTTGTGCCAAATTCAGGTTATCCTTTAAGAGTTGGAGAACTTCTCGTTGATGCTCGATGTGATCTTCCACTGCTTGAACCTTAGAATTTTCTCTTAAAGATGATGTGATGGATGGTGGATGATATCCATAAAGTGCCATAAATGGGGTCATTTTTGCTGCAGTATGGAAGGAAGTGTTATACCACCACTCAGCAAGAGGTAACCACTTGACCCATTGTGTTTGTTTATCAGATGCAAAAACACGAATATATCCTTCCAAACATTTATTTACGATCTCAGTTTGACCATCAGATTGAGGATGATAAGATGAGCTATGAGCTAATTGAGTACCCAAACAAGAAAATAACTCCGTCCAAAAATTTCTAGTAAAAATGGGATCTCTTTCGCTCACAATAACCCTTGGGCTTCCATGTAGCTTTTGAATTCTGTCCATAAATGTAGTAGCAACTGTACTTGCTTTAAATGGATGAGATAATGCACAAAAGTGTGTATACTTGGTAAGTCTATCAACTACCACCATGATGACACTCTTTCCTTCGGACTTAGGTAAACCTGTGATAAAATCCATTGAAATCTCCTCCCAACGTTGACTTGGAATGGATAAAGGTTGTAGAAGTCCCGGGGTCTTAATTGTTTCCACTTTATTCTGCTCGCAAACCAAACATTTCGCCACAAACTTTTGAATATCAGATTTAAGGCCATCCCAAAAAAATTCTTTCTTCACCCTGTGGTAAGTTTTTAAAAATCCTGAGTGTCCTCCTAAAGGAGAATTGTGCAATTCCAGAAGAATCTTTTGTTTTAGTTGGGAATTCTTACAAAGATATAAGCGATCTTTGTACCATAAGGAATCATTTTTCCAACCAAATGTATCAGATGTACTAGGATCTTGCTGCAACTTTTGAATGAGTGTCCATACATCTTTGTCCTTCTTCCATTCATCTCTTGCTTCGTTTATCCAATCTGGTTGGATAATAGAAATGGCACAAAGCAATGCTTCCACCTCTTCATTCTTTCTTGAGAGTGCATCTGCAACAACATTAAGCTTTCCTTTTTTGTAGATTATTTCAAAGTCATAACCTAACATCTTTGTGACCCATTTTTGCTGCTCTTCTGATGATAGTATTTGTTCCAAAAAGTGTTTAAGACTATCATGATCAGTTTTTACCTTGAAGTCTCTTCCCATTAGGTAAGTTCGCCATTTCTTTAGTGCATGCAGTTGCTAACATTTCCTTCTCATAAATAGGTTTTTGTAAATACTTTCCTTTGATTGGACGACTTTCAAAAGCAATGGGTCTTCCTTCCTGCATTAAAACCGCACCAATTCCATTTCGCAAAGCATCACATTCCACAATAAAGGTTTTTGTGAAGTCTGGCGTAGCTAAGACCGGTGCTAGGCACATTGCCTCTTTAAGATGTTCAAAGGCCTTAGTTGCTTCAGGAGTCCATGAAATGCATCTTTCTTCAATAATGTTGTTAGAGGTGCTGCTATTCTCCCATAATTCTTAACAAACTTGCGATAATACCCTGTTAACCCGAGAAATCCTCGCAACTTCTTTATGGTTGTGGGGACTTTCCATTCCTTAATGGCTTTAATTTTTTAGGGTCTACCTTAACACCCTCGTGAGATACAATATGACCCAGATATTCCACCTCTTGTACTCCAAAGAAACATTTGGATGTTTTTGCATATAATTGTTTCTCCTGCAATAGTTTGAGCACCTTGTCAACATGTTGAACATGATCCTTCCAAGACCTGCTGTAGATTAGTATATCATCAAAAATACTAGCACAAATTTTCTAAGGAAGGGTTTGAAAATGGAATTCATCAACCCTTGAAATGTAGAAGGTGCATTGGTAAGGCCAAAAGGCATGACCAAAAATTCATAATGACCCTCATGAGTTCGAAATGTTGTTTTTGGAATATCTTCAGTCTTCATTCTAATTTGATGATATCCTGAACGAAGATCCAACTTGGTAAAATAAATTTCTCCGTGTAATTCATCCAATAATTCATCAATCACAGGAATGGGAAATTTGTCTTTAATGGTGAGCTTATTGAGCTCCCTATAATCCGGACACATTCGCCATGATCCATCCTTCTTGTGTACCAATACTACAGGAGCAGAGAAAGAACTTTGACTAGGTTGAATTATACCGCCTCTAACATTTCTGCAATCATACGTTCAATTTCGCTCTTTTGGAAGTAAGGATATCTATAAGGCCTGATGTTTGGAGGAACACTTCCTGGAATCAAATGAATAGCATGATCATGATCACGAATAGGTGGGAGTCCTTGGGGAGTTTCAAACACCTTGGAATGATTGTCCAAGACTTGTTGGAGATCTGCAGAAATAGATGATTTTGATGTTGGAACTTCTAGTGAGCATAATTGTGCAATTACGCCTCGTTGTTCTTTCTTTAGAAGCTTTGTCATGACATTAGAGCTTATTATCCTTCCTGGCTTCCTCGCAATACCCCGTAATTCGACTTCCTTTCCTTCTGAAAAAAATTTCAAGAAAATTTCTTGAAAATTAAAAGCTACCGTCCCCAAAGATTGTAACCATTGTACTTCTAGTACAACATCAACACCTCCCATAGGAATGGAAAGCATTGGACTATTCAATACATATTCCCCCATGGTTAGCTTGATATTATGGCATTTTCCATAGCAATTTATAGTTCCTCCATTTGCAACCATCACTTGACATTCTGGTGTTGGGTATAGGAAACAATTTAATTCCTTGGCTACCTTACAATGAATAAAATTATGGGTGCTACCTGAATCAATCTACACTATTACCTTTTTCTTCTTGATATGTCCCTCTATCTTGAGAGTTTGAGGAGTGGTAATTCCTGCCAGTGCATTACACGATATGGTCGGATTCATTTCTTCCTCTTCTAGGGCTGGTTCCTGGTGTATATCCTCTTCTTGCTCATTTTCTTCTTCCTCTTCACAATCTATGTAAAATAATTTCTTCTCAGCACACTTATGACCTTTAGTGTATTTGCTATCACAACTGTAGCAAAGCCCCTTTGCTCTTTTTTCTTCCAATTGTTGTGGTGTCAACCTTGTAGGTTGTGGAAATCTAGGCGTAGCCACACTTCCTTCTTTATAGAATTGAGTGGTAGGCTTCCTTGTTGCCATAATTTTACATTCAACTTTTCTTGCCAACCTGAATGCCTTCTCCAATGAATCAGGTTCCAAAACACGAACTTCATGTTGGATGTTATCCTTTAAAGTGCCTAGGAAGAGATCAATCCTGTGTCCCTCTGGAATATCAGTTACCCTTATATTCAATTTTTGGAAGTCCCCAATGTGCTGCCCCACTAAACCCTTTTGTTTGAGATTTATCAATTGGGTAAAGAAGGTGTTGCTCTTTGTATCCTCATAATGTGCTATCATTTCCTCCGTAAAAATTGACCAAGTGACAATTTTTTACGGGAACAAAGCCATCGATACCATACAAATGTATTTTGTTCTAAATGTAAAGTTGCAATGCGTACCTTTTGTGTGTTTTGCACGTTATGGAGATCAAAATATTGCTCCATCTGTAGTATCCATGTTACATGATCCTTTCCATCAAACTTCCTCATATCCATTTTTTGAATATGGTGGTTCTTCCCGCCAACATTAGAGTTTATGAAATCATGATTAACATTTATTTTGTTCTCATCATGAGTTTCCTCTACTATATTTTCACCATTAGGAAACATTTCTTGTATCAACTTTGTCAAAACTTCCATGTCTGCTTTTAGATCATTCTTCATGTTTTCCATCTTAGCTTCCATGTTATCCATCTTAGATTCCATGCCATCCATCTTAGCTTCCATGCCATTCTTCAAACCATCCATCTTAGATTCTATGCCTTTCTTCAAACCATCCATCTTAGTTTCCATGCCTTTCTTCAAAACTTCCATGTCATTTTTTGTTGCTCTTTGCGAGAGAAAAATTTGTTGCACTTTCTCTTGTAATTTTTATATGTCATGTTTCCATTCTTCATCTTCATGAGTCATAGTATAGCTTTATAAAGGCTTAATGGGTGTTGAATTCTTTTTAGGGGCCATTTTAGAATCCAATACTGATATCTATTCCTTGCTTTTGAGGAGCTCGATATTGAAATTGAATTATCATTATAATTGCATATCCTCAATATCTGAAATTTAGCCCTGTAGTAGCCCTCTGAAGCTTCTTTCAAATGCCATAGGTCTGATCTAATTTGGATTCTTCAAAGCCAAGTTATGTCCAATCTCCCACAATGACCCAATTTTGGACTAGTTCAGTAAAGCGAAATTGTATGACTTGCCACGTGTCACTGTTTCCTCCTTTGGCTCTGAAATTGATAGACCAAAAACTACAGTTCGTGCACTTGCGGCCAACTTTTACAGCATTCCAATCGGATGCTTAGAGAGAGAGCTATGAAGATTTTCCCACGATCACCTCTTTGAGATGAAATTCAGAAGCCTCAAAAAGCCCTAACTTCCACAGATCATATCTCCGAAAATATTGCGAACCAATATCTAAAAAAATTTTACGATGTTCCTCAGAATTGTGGCTTCACACTCTAAAAATTTCAGCTTCTAAACCTTTGTAGAAAAAATCTATTACGAAAATACCATGATGACCTGTTTAGGTTAAATTCAGGAGCCTGCAAAATGACCTAACTTGCACAGATCATATCTCCAAAAATATTGCAAACCAAGCTCTGAAATTGTTTGACGATGTTCCTCAGGATTTTGGCTTCGCACTCTAAAAATTTCAGATTTTTAACCTTCATAGAAGAAAATTTATAGCGAAAATTCCACGCTGACTTGTTTAGAGCAGCAAAACCCTAGAATCTTAAAGCTCTGATACCAAATGTTGTGAAACCAGCTCCAAAAAGAGAAGAAAAGAGATATCAATGCCTTAGAAATAAGCCACTTCAAGGGGGAAACCTCCAATACATTACATGAATGAACAATTCTTGGATGATTCAAATTACAAAATCTATTTTCTATATATAGGAGTCCATGGGGCCATAATGTAATCCTAGTAGGCCCACAATGTAATCCTAGCCGACCTAACAATAATAATTTAAGGGCACAATAATAACAATATTGGGGTTACAAGGGTACAATAATAACAATAAGGGGGTTACACTAACAACAATAAGGGACTATACTAGTAATATAGGGACCTAACAAGTGGCATTTGAATGTGCAACACTTTCAGGATCTATTTTTATCTCTTTTTGTGGGGTTCATACTTTATATTATTTTTTGATATTTTTCTTTTAGTCCTTTGATTCTTATTTTAGGACATACCCTCTTTTCATTTTTTAATATGGGAAAACATTTGCAGAAAGAAAAATTATGTTCAATATTACAATACTTAACGTAGTCAATTCAAAATTATGATCCCTATTATTATAGGACCCTAATAGTGGCTCCACTTGGGGATGGCATCTCCTTGTGAGATTTCAAGAACTTTCTGATCAGTGGCCTTGGAACTTTGACTTTGCTTTCCTTGGAATTTCTTTCTATGATCTCCTTTATTCAATCATACGATGTTATACCTTTCAAAGCTTAGGGCCTTCCCTTCGGGCTTCAACTTTAGAAGGTAATCATCCAATCCAATCTATACTTTGTAATGGTATTTACCATGATCAAAGTAAAACAAATCAACTAATGGTTAATCTGGTGAAAAATAGTGCTTCAGCATTCTACCATTGACTGGTCCACCTGGTAGATCTGTTCCATCTAACTCCTTCAATAAAAATGCATTGTTACCTTTGTAACCATAAATGATGTATGGGCTTTTCCATAGAAAGTCAAATTTACCATGTTTCCCTTTGTCTTCCCTTCTAGAATCCCATTTGAGTACTTGATTACCTATGAAAAAATTAGCTTCTTTAGTTTTCTTATCAAATATCTTTTTGATTTTTTCTTGGATTACTTGAGATTTGATATAAAATTCTTCCCTGGTTTGTTGCAAATGAGTTGTCTGATTTATCCTCCTTTGGATGTCATTTGGTTCTACTTGCAGCTCTTGAATCATTTTCATCACTGACACTCCCAATGAGGATGGAAAAACATCATCCATCACATATACCAATTTATAGGGAGATGTATCAATAGATATTTTGGTAGTTAGTCAGTTTGCCCATAAGGCATTAACTAACCTTTTATTCCAGGTTTTCTTGTTATCTTCTAACGACTTCTTGATGATATTAACTAGGCTTGTATTTGATGATTCTGCAATTCCATTACCTTGAGGGTAATACGTAGTGGAATGGCCAAGGGTGATGTGGTATCTGTTACAAAAACCAACCATTTTCTTAGATTTGAAGGCAACATCATTATCAGTAATGAGCTTTGTGGGCATCCAAATCTAGAAAGGGTGTTGTTTTCAAGGAATGAGATAATGACGGAGTCTGTGGCTTGTCTAGAAGGGATGGCTTCTATCCACTTGGTAAAGTGATCAGTGGCTGTCAAAATCCATTTATGTTGGGTAGAGGAGGGTGGGTGAATTTCACCAATGAAGTCTAAACCCCATTGTTGAAATGGCATTTCTACAGAGATAGGTTTGAGGGGTAATGGTAAGAGTTTATTTTTCCCTTCAAATATCTGGCATTTGTGATAGGAGGTCACATACTTTCTAACATCTACAAAAAGAGTGGGCCAGTAAAAACCTGCCCTCAAAATTTTATCAGCAGTTGTTTTCCAGTAAAGGTGTCCTCCACAGTCTCCTGCATGAAATTCTTGCTTAACTTTATCAGCTTCATCTTTCAATAATAAGTTTAATAGAATGCCACCATGATCTTTCCAAAATAAATCATTATCTATGATACAATATTTCATTTTTTGCATCTTTAAGAATCTACCTTTAGTTCTAGATAAACCAGGAGGAGCTTGTAGGTTGAGTAAAATAAATATAATGTCTGCATACCAGGGTGAATCTAAAAAAGGTTCACTGATCTGTGGAGTCGTCATCTCTTCCTGATCATCTAGGGCACCAATGAAATTTATATCTAAGGCCTAACAGTTCGATTTAGCTGTGAGTTTGGCTAAACCTTGGCCTTTAATCAATTTTGTAGGCTTTATTTCAATGTCATATTCCAGTATTGTGGCAATCCATTTGCCTCTTTTTCCATCAGGCCCATTCTGAGTTAGAATGTCCTTTACAACTACATTTGGAACATATGCAATTATGTGGGAGTATAAAGTGTACACTCTGAAATCCTTTATAGCTTTCACTAAACCAAGTGCTTGTTTCTCCATAATATTGTACTTCAGTGTTGCATCTCTTAAGGTTTTGCTGAAAAATGGGTTGTTCATAACCCTCATCATTCTTTTGGAACAAGATTGTTGCAATGGTGTGTTCTGAAGCAATAGAAAAAATTATGAAATATTTTTTGAAATTAGGACTTATTAGGACAGGTGTTTTAGTAAGTGCTTCTTTGATTAATTCAAAAGACTGTTTAGCCTTTACTGTCCACTTAATTGTTGAATCCTTTTTTAACATGTTATTCAATTCTCTAATTAGTTATGCTAAATTAGAAATGAATATTCTAAGGAAATTTATTTTACCTAAGAATTATTGTAGTTCTTTTATGTTTCTAGGATGACTGATGTTTAAAATTGCTTCTATTCTAGCTGGATCAATTCTAATTCCCTCTTTTGAAATTATGTGTCCCATGAGTTTACCTTCTTCTAATCCAAAAAGTGTCTTTTTAGGATTCAAGGAAATACCAAATTTTCTGCATTTAATGAATACTCTTCTCAAATGATCTAGATGTTCATTATCTGTTTTGGAAAATACTGTGATATCATCTAGATAAATGACTAAAAAGTCATGAATTTCTTTGGCAAAATCTATATCCGTAGCTCTTTGGAATGTAGCTCCAGCATTCATCAGTCCAAAGGGCATTTTCAAATACATGAAATTTCCCCAAGGAGTGGTAAATGTTGTCTTTGCTTGATCTTCAGGTTGGACTAGGATTTGGTTGTATCCAGAGAATCCATCAAGTAATGAAATTCTGGATGACCCTACTACCCTCTGTAAAATATGGTCCATTTTGGGGGGAGGATAGTTATGCTTTAATGAGACTTTGTTTAAGTTTCTGAAATCAACACAGAGACTGATTTCCCTTGTTTTCTTTCTAGTGGGAACTAAATTAGAGACCCAATCAGAATATCTAATAGGTGCTATGATTTGTGCCCCATACATCCTTTATACTTATTTTTCAATCAACGGCATGAGAACGAGATTGATTATCCTAAGCTTTTGTTTAAAGTGCTTTTGATTTTCTTTGATGGGTATCTTATGTTCGATAATGGTGGTGTCATAAGACTTGAGGTCTTCGTAACTCCAGGCAAAGACATCTTGAAATTATTTAAACAAACTTATGTACTTCAGCTTTTCAGTTGGAGGTAATGCTTTGGATATTTTGATAAGCTTGGGTTTTTCTTCTATTCCTATGTTACATTCTTCTATGTTTGATCTTAAAGGCTCCATTTTGGGTTTTCTAGCTACATAATTGGAGTCAAAAAGATCTTCTAATGGGGTTAATCCCTTAGGCAAAAAGTTATCTTTAAGGTTCAAAATTTTTGATTCATCATTAGTCAATTATTTTATTTATACTGTTTCTAATTTATATATTTCTACTTTAGTAAATCTAGTTGGTTCAGTTTTATCTACATCACTTACATTTATTTCACTATTTATGGTATAATCTATTGTACAGTTTCTATATTACAGTGTTGAAACTCTCCCTCGGCATTCATAAACTTATAGATTTGAGAATCTTGTGAAAATATCTACCAATATTTCAAATTATCAAATATATTTGGCCTATGTCTTACCTCTGCAGTGTACTGATGATTTGGCTGAAAAAGTAATTTGCACGTACTGGAAAAAGTAGCAAACTGTGAGCTTGCATATTCTGCTTTCTTGGAATAACAGCGAAGTCAGTTTCAAGAAAAAAAAAATTATCAAATCTAATATGGTTTCTCTATATTGGCTAAGTCTAGGATTATTGACAAGATACTCTCCTTTGATTTGTTTTATGATAAGTTTTGAGTCTCCCATGACAGAAACTCTCTTGGCTCCAAGTTTTCTTACAATTTGCAGTCCTAACACTAGTGCTTCATACTCTGCCATGTTATTAGTGCATTTAAAGTTTAACCTAAAAGCATGACATTCTGAATGATCATTCTCTAAGTTATAAATCCATACTCCTGCTCCTGCTCCTAATCTATTTACAGAACCATCGAAATCTAAATGCCACATAGACTCATGAGTTATATTGTCACTGTTAATTTCTTTATGTTTATGTTCTATAGCAACGATTTTATTTGTGCTAGTGTCTAAATTGCATAGGATAAAAGAGTCCATATCAAAGTGCAGCGAATAAATAGGATAGTTCAGTTATTTTTCTGCACTACTGACCATGTATTTCATCAAAGTTTCTCTATAAATATTTTTGGGCTGACCAAATACAGAAATTGTAGTGTATGACATGTCTAATTGCAGTGATCCCTGTAATTTTTCTCCCCATGAGCGAGATAAAAACATTACGTACTTTGGAGGAATATTAGCAACTACAATATCCATGACAATACTCTTAGCTGGGTATTGGACTAGAGTTACACAGAGGTCTTTTATTAGGCCAAGACATTTAACTTGACTAGAATCAAAGGAAAACAGGTCTTTGTATGGTCTAGTGATGTCTAAGTTCAGTTTTTCCATGACAGCTTTTGGCATTAAGTTATGAGATGCTCTAGAATATAAAATTGCATTGTGTAAGATTGTATCATGAATGTTCAAACTAATGTAGAATGGAGGGACACCTCCTTGTTGATGTTTACCATTAACTTCAGAACCAAATAATAACTCTGGTTGGTCATCATTGAAATTAACAGCAGCTTGTCCTTCACCTATGTTCAGTGTTTCAGTGATTTGGGCTTTGTATGAATCATTTTTTACTAGTTTTGTTAAAGGAACTGGTATTTTCAATTTGGCTATCTCAATTTGAATGTTAAATGGTATTTGAGTTTTGCCTAACTGAATGATTTCCTCTTTACCAATTGTAGTTTGTGTATTTTTATCTTTTTTATCAACAGTTGGTAATTCAGACTGTGTTTCCATTGTTTTACTTTCAATCTTCTTGTCTGGAACAGTTTGAGTGGCAATTGAAGTTTTAGCAGTAGTTGATATTTGAGTTTCAGCAGGCATTTTTTGAGTAGAAATAGTGGTTATGTCTACAATCTTTGGAGTGGAAGTTTTCTGAGTTTCTCTAAGGAGAATTTGTAGCATTTTGGACCCAGGAGCTTCTATTGTTTTCTTGGTTTGAGTTTGGACAGTTTTCTTAGTAGGGGCTTCTGTGTTCTTCTTACTTTTAAGGCTATATTTTTTGTGAACTTCGTATATTGCAGACTCATAGCCTTGTTTATAGTCAAAGGACTCTCCAAATTCTAACTGTAATTGTTGTAACATGTATAATTCATGTTCTTCTTGGGTAAGAAAAATAGTATTTTCATCATTTATTCCCATTAAGTTTATTTGGGTGTCCTGGTCTTCATCATTTTGTTGTGAACTCTCTACATAGTTTTCTTGGAAAGGTGGTATAATAAATTGATCAGGTGTTGCTTCTCTTGATTTACTAGTATTGGGATTTTTCCTAAAGTTTGGGTTTCTAATTTAGGGACCTTGTTGTTGATTTTCTCACTGAGGTTTTCTTTCCATGTTTTCTAATCTATCCATTATTCTTTCCATACTTTTATCTAAACTATCTATCTTAATGTCTGAAGTAGATGGTTCATCATTAATGGTTACTCTTCTTTCATTTCTCATCCTATCTCTTTTAGGTAATAAGTTAGCTTCTACACTAACTGCATTACTTTGCATTTGTTCTAAGGTTTCAAGGTTTCTTTCTCTCTATTGATAGGACATATCAGTATCAAAACCATCTGGAAATTTGATTAGGGCCAAGTCTGGTGGAGGTTTGATATTTGCAGGAATTACATTGTAAATACTGTTAAACCTAGTACAATAATCCTGAACAGATTCATTAGGATCTCTTCTAATGTTTTCATATTCAGATAATATTTGTAAAGGGTTTTTCTTTCTTTCCCATCTATTGATAAACAATTGGTGGAAAGCGACTAAATCAGTTATATGATTAGCAGGTAAAGCTTTAAACCATTTCTTAACATCTCCTGCTAATGCATGTGCAAACAATCTCATTTGTACATCAGCTTCATCAATTTCATGTAATTCAAAGTAATCAGTCATTTTATTTACATGTTGTTGAGCAGTATATTGACCAGTACCATCAAACTGAAAATTTTTACTCTGGTAATCCTATGGCATGGCATCTAAAGGGGCCTATAAGACCAAAGGAGCATATCTGGCTGCCATGGCTAAGATGCTAGCTTGACTGGGAGGTAAGGTTGTGGTGCTTGGGGATGAACTTGAAGTGTTTGCAGATGAACTTGGAACACTAGAATATGAACTTGGAGATGAGCTTGAAGTGCTTCAAGATGTACTTGGAATACTAGCGAATGTAGTTGGAATGCTAGAAGATGAGCTTGAAACTTTAGGTTGAAGAAGAAGTTTGGGGATGAATGGTTCTATGGAATGAATAGTGGTGGATATTATTGATGAGGTGGTACTAAATAAAGTTGTATTTACAATTTTTGAAGGTTTTGTAGAAAGATTAGGGGTAGCAGCAACTAAGGCAGCTAATTCAACTGACCGTTGAAAATATGCTTCATCTATATCTTTAATCAAATTTGAGGTCAAAGCATCAAGTTTGTCAAAATTCATTAGAACCTATTGATTTAAGTCAAGTTGTATAGTTTCCTTATTTTCTTTAATGAATTGAATAAAATCAGGATCTATTACAATATCATAGATTGAATTTTTCAGATTTGGTTCTAAATAAAGAATGCTCAAATGATAAATCAAATTGAATATCATGTATACTTGATAATTTTTTAGGCAGTGAATTTGCTTTGATTAATTGGCTACTACTTCCTAGACTTTCTATTTTTTTAGTTTTTCTTAAAATTATGTCAGGATCATCAACTATTATAGCATTTTGTGGATGAGGATGAGCCCTGGTATAGTATGTTCTTTTAGAAGCCAAAATTTAATTTTCAATGATAATTTTAACAACCCTTTCAAATCTTAATGCAAAAAAATGAAAATAATTGTTTCTCTTAAGATCTGTTTAAACTAGGGACTGATTTCCCCAGTATGGTCAACAATATGTTATCACTCCCAAATTTCCAAGGGTTTTTATGGGTGTTTAAAGAAATATTAGAGGTAACTATCAACCACTTTGGAGATTAGGATCTAGCCTTCCTAATACTCAGAGAGGGTTCTCTCTTAATGATTTAACTTTGTTGTTTTAATTGAATTTAGGCTAGTTATGTAAGATTGGTTTGGTTTGATTTTGATTTGTTGGTGGAATTACTGATTTAGATGGATAGTTGTCTGTCTATTTTCCATTGGGCTATGGAGTCAATATATCAAGAAAACACAACAGAAACAAATTATAAAAATAGTGTTACAAGGCAAGGTAGCTGAGCAAAATCAAATCTTTTAGGTTGAATGGTGAAGTGGTTTTCAATCGGGATCAAGGAGCAGTTAAGGATTCCTTAAACCAGATGATGAAGGAAGGTGAAAGAGGTCAATTGGGATGGGAGAGAAATTAAGGATTCTCAGATCCAGATATCAGAAGAAAACATAAAAATGGATAACAGTTCAAAACAGAGTGTACTTAAACAAATTCTGCAATAAAATTCTAGTTATACCATTCAAATTTAGAAAACATGAAAGTTTATGGAATACTTAAGAAAATAACATGAACAATTGAAATATACTTCACTGAAGTAGCCCAACACATGAATCCTATAAAGAAATGCCTTTATTATTGTCTTGTCTGTCAACTTGGAAAATTTACAATAAACCCTCTCGTAGTAGATCAATTCAACTATAGAAATGTTCTGAAATACACCCTCAATACTTTTAATAACTGAAGTATTTATATAAAACTTAATACAAAATATCCTAAAAATGATTTCAGATTTAATCAAGGGAAATAAAATATCTTCATGCAAGAAGATAGAGGCACCTATTTAACTAAATGTAGGTTGTCTCTGTTTATTTGTTTTGTTGTTTGCTTCTTTGATATTTTACTGTCTTCTCTCTCACACTCCTTGTTGCTTTCTCGCTAGATTGTCTTTCACGTTGCTTATCATCTTTAAACTTTGTCTTTTATTTGTAACCTGTGAATTCTTCTTTTACCTTATTGCTTTGTTTGTCTGCTCTATTTTCACCTTTAACCTTGTCTCTCTTTTACCTATGTTTACTTTTACCTGTCACAGTAAATCACACAATTTTTCCCAGGCTTCTTCATCTGGAAATTTGATCGTTACCATCCTCCTATAAATCTCATCTACTTCAATGTGCTTTGTAAATGTAGGCATGTTTATAAAAAGATGATTTACCTCATGCTGGAGGTAAAAGAGATTTTCAAAAATATGAAAGAGTATTTTCCTGTAGGAATTCCTTTTAATGAGGAATTGTTGGAATGTTATTTAGCCACTTCTCTAATATTTTTGTCATAATTTTCATGCCTCATTAGTCTTTCATTGATTACTAATGGATTAGGCAAACCTTTTCGTCTCAAAACATCAAATTTGTTCATGAATCTGTTCATTGCAAGATCCATATTTTGACACTTGTCTTCAAGTTGTGTCATCGGATTTCTCTTGAAAATTACCATTTTTACCTCTAAGATTGTTTCTATTCTATCACTTATCCCAATTTCTTCTAATTCATGTTTGTTTTTAGAATTGAGAAAATTAATTATCTCAGTGGCTTCCTCTGGTTTCTTTCCAAGATCTTCTTTGACTTTCTAAATAGCTTCACTAGCTTCCTTTAACAAATATTTCTGTTCAAATATAACTTGGATAGAAGGCCAAATATCATTAACAGAGTTAATGATATTGGCCCACAGTTGTTGCTTTGCTTGGGCCAAAGGATCTGCCAATGTCAATTCTTTTTCTAATTTCTGTATCCTCTCATTCAACCTGTTGGATTTCTGTGTTTCAGATTTCTACATGATTTGAGCCAACTTCTTTTCATCTTCCAGAATTTTTACTTATTCTTTAAGTCTGTTGATCTCAGTAGTTTGGATTGACATATCCTGCATTGCTTTAATCAATTTAATTGCCTCATAATTTGCATGAGTTGCTGCAGTTGCTGGTGTAGTGGCTGGTGTAGTTGTAGTAGCTGAAACTTCTGTTAACACTGGAACTATTTTAGAAGCTCTGAATGTTGTAGAAAATGGAACTCTTGTACCCACTGGAGCTGATGTGGAGGCTATAGGAATGGTAGTAACAAGAATTGCTTCCATTCTGGCTTTCCTTTCCTGCACTAATTTATCCATTTCATTCTCCATCTCTTTCAGTTGAGTTTTCAACTGAATGATGAGATTCATCATTTCATCCTTCCGATTTTCATTCTCCAAAAATTCTTTAGTTTGTGGATGCTCTGTTGTAGGTAACTTCAATTGTTTCTTCCATGCAGCTATGTCTGCTTTCTTCTTCTTGATAAGCTCTTATGCTGCTTTGATATTCTTTGGATCGTATCCAACCTCCATGACCAATTCTTCAAGTGATTTTATTTTATTATCCTTGGCTTGTGAAGAACCTTTCTCTAGTTTTGACTGTGCTCTGATATTTTCTAGAGAATTACGTAGTTTTTGGACACTCAAAGCCTTATTTTTCATAATGGAGTAGATCATTTCTCCTGCTTGTTTATGAAACTCAATCTGATCTATAGGATGTACATCTTTAGCAGGGAATTCAAAGGTTGTTTTCTTCTAGTCTGCTGATGATTTTGGAGACTACACTATTGGTTGTAAAAACGTCATTTGCATCTTCCTAGTTTTGTAATCAAAGGTTGAAAGTAACATGTTCTGGTTACTAGGAGTTTGTTTCCAATACTGGGCATAAGTCACAGCTTTCAATGCTTCATTCTTCAGTTTGATTTCTTTGTACTTATCCATTATGTCATTTTCTTTATCCACTGGTTTTCTTGATGATGAAACCTCTGCACTATGTTGTTTCTGAATAATTTGAGCACTGGAGGTTGATGGCTGATGTGTTTCTTCTGAAATTGTGGGAGGTACATTATCTCTAACAATTATATAATGTATCAATTATTTCAATTGTCTCAACTATTTCTTCTTGTTCTATTACTAGATTCAGTTTGGCCTTTTTCCTGTACATTAGTTTGAATTCAGTATCAGCAGTAATCTCTATAGAATAAGAGCCTTCCTCTCTTGACCTCTTTGAGTTCTTGTCTTCTAGGGCTGGAGTATGCAGGATGGAACTAGTATCAACCTTCTTCTCCACCTCTTGCAAATTATTTTCCAACCACTTTGACTAGTTGGAATACTTTTCAATATATGGTTTTGACTCATGAACAAAAGGAGTCAATTTGAATTTGACTCTTAACTTACTGATGACTCCCAAAGGATCATACTGCCATTTGAAACTATTACTGAACTTGAAATCTTGTAAACAATTATCTGCTTGCTGACCAGAATTCCTAATATTGCAAATAAAAGGACCAAGCTGGTTTTTAATCTTAAACTGAGTTTTCTTCTTTGTTGACAGGAAATTAACTTCATTTGAGTTTAGGATATATCTAATGTATTCTAATGAAAATAACCTCATTGGGAGGTATTTGGGGATCTTGTATGGAATAAGTTGGCTTCCATACACCCCAATTTCAGTATGATTCTGGCATAAATACCAGTATCTTGTTCTACTTTGATCTGACAATTACAATACTTTCTTTATCTCTTCACTGACCCTTGGTTGAATGCTATTTCTTATCATGTTGACAACTGGATAAACAAATGAATCAATGAAGTCTTTGTAGCTGAATTCTGTGGAATCCTTTCTGATCAAGGATGTCTAGAAGACTACAGATTGGGAGTTACCCTCTGTGTCCCATTTTTGGAGGTTAACTGCAAACCTTTCTGATTGGAAATACATGAAAAAATGAAACAAGACTGATGAATATTTAAACACTCCTTCCTCTGGTAATTATACTAGTTTCTCATGGATGGCATCTGATAGATATTGAGCAAAATTGAATGTTGAACATGGAGGTTGACCTGGGCAAACTATGGACAAGAAACCTAGGATAGAGACATCTACATGTTCATTAGTAAAGTACCCTAAAATGCATGACAACATAGTTTTAATCTGTCTGGTTCTCTCTGAAAATATGGAAGTTGAATAGGGAGGATTACTTTTTTGGGTTTCCACTGATGGAGGAAGGAAGGTTTGGAATATTTGGAACCTCTTGGGAATGTCCAGCTTCAGGTAGAGTTCAGTGAGGATTTCAATTGATAATGGGGCTTCATCAGGCTTGGGTTGGATCTGTAACATCTGATTTATGGATTTTGCAGTGATTGTGAATAAAATCTCTTGGCTTTGGGTTACTAGAGCTCTTTCATTAGGAAAATAATCAATCTGCCAGAGTCTGATTATTTCTGGAAACTGAAATGTCTGTGGGAAGATGTACCTGCGTAGGTTTGAATCCCAGAGGTGGATATCATTAGCCTGGTCTATGAATTTATCATGGCTCCAGCAGTGGAGCTCTAGAAGGTTGAAATCAGTGACTGTATCACTGATTTTGAAGTCCTTGTCTGCTAGAGGAGTGTGTTCAACATCTACTACAGGGGTTGCAGAGGTTTAATTTAACTTGTTTAATTATCAATTATTACTTTCTTTGCTTAATTTAATGGTCTCAGGAGCTTAGGATTACCTGGAAAAGGTTTAATTTGGTTTGCATAAGGGGTTCTGGCCGTAGCATGCTTTAATTACGGTCTGCAAAGCTTTAACTAGGTCAGCAAAGGTTCTGGTAGCAACAGGCTTCAAAATGGGTCGGAAAAGGCTTCTTTTTCGATATTTTCAACAGAAAGTAGAAAACTAATGGTAAAGGGTGGGTTTTATTGCTTTTAACCAGAGGTGGTTAATCACATTGGTGCGGGGTTGAATTTTCAAATAGTGCCTGGTTTCATCGTATAATGAAATGGTGGTATGGCGGGTCATCGCATGATGAAAGTTGATTGGTGGTTTCGGGACTGGGAGGTGCGATGGAATGTAGGAATGTCGCATGGAAAATGTGCGGGGGTGAAAAACCACCCATTTTGTACCCCCGTCCCACCCCCCCCCCCCCCCCCCCGGCTTTAAACTTTGAACTGTCAGAGGTGCGAAACCTCTTATTAGGCGTTGGATCTAATGAATCACAATCGGGCGGATAGGTGAGTTGGGTTGTTTTGATAGGTGGGACTCGGGTTTGTATATGCGGGGTGATATATGCAAAGGTTTAATAAAAAAGGGATTGGGATATTTATATATTAAAGTGGAAGGATTTATATGAAAAGTTTGATATGTTTAATGGGGACGGGATATATATGCAGGGTTAATTAAAAGTGGGACCCGGGATAATATAGTGGGAGCGGGTAATATAGTGGAGGGGTTAGCATGTAGTGGGGGGGTTAATGAAATATATAAAGTGGGGGTATTATAAAATAACATATAAACTATAGGAGAGATGTTAGAAATATACTAGGGATAAGATAAAATTATATCAGGGAGGGTTTTTACAGTGGGGCCCGATACATTTTAAACATTTAAAACTTTGGAGAATGGGTTTTTCATGTTTTAAATGGAAAAAGGGAATTAGTAAAAGGGGTAGTTAATTTTCAAAGGAAATGGATTTTTAACAAGGGAAAGGGGTTTTAGGAAGGGGAAAGGGATATTTTACAAGGGAAAATGACTTCCAAGAGTGGAAATAGGGATTTTAGAAAGGGGAAGGGGATTTAGGAGGATATTAGTGATATGATATGAACCAATTGAAGCTTTTCATTAGTTGTGAACGTAACCTACCTACCCTTCATTTACCCTAACATTTTTTACTTCATTTATTGGGTGTATTTGAGCTTGCTGACCCTTTTATTTTCTTTTGATAAGCAAACTAACCTAATTCTAACCTTATAACTTCCAATGGCTCAGATTAAACTGATGAGCTCATTTGTATTCTCTACCTAACTACTGATATGCCAAGATTAAATGGTTTGGTCAGATCTTATTCACTAACTATCATGACATGAAATTTAAAAGCATGAATGAATCAAGATTAAATTGTTTGATCATCATGAATTGTGGCATTTTGGACAAGCTGCACACAATTTTATTTGAAAAAGTAACTAAACTAAGAGTAGTGGCATTTGAATGTGCAACACTTTCAAGATCTATTTTTATCTCTTTTTGTGGGGTTCATACTTTAGATTCTTTTATGATCTTTTTCTTTTAGTCCTTTTATTTTTCTTTTAGGACATACACTCTTTTCATTTTTTAATATGGGAAAACATTTGCAGAAATCAAAAGTATGTACAATATTACAAGACTTAATATAGTCAATTCAAAATTATGATCCCTATTATTATAGGACCCTAACACACACCACCAAGGATGATCAACCTCGCTTTCATATCCAAATCTTCCCATATTTCTAGCTCCTTAGGGTTGGTTGGCATATTGATTTCATTCATGACAAAATCTCGGATCTTGTTTATCTACAAGACCAACTTGATCCTTTCCTTCCAAGTAGTGTCACTTGGAAAACCCTTCCAACCTATCCTCATACTAGAGACCTGCCTACAATTTCGACATTGCAGTGACTCCTTCAGTCACAATATGACCAACTCCCTCTCACTTTTTACTTCGTTGTGCACAACTCTAATTTACTTTCTTCCAAAGTAACTCAGAAATGCTCTGAAACCATGTTGAATTTCCACGACCTTGGGTCCACGTTAGAGTCTTAAATCATTGATGCTACCAAACCAAGAATCTCAACCATGAACTAATTTGCATAGCAGAAAATATAAAGCAGTGAATCAAATATGCACAATATACAAGTTTTAAAAAAAATTGTACAATATTGTACACTCACCAATCTTTGTTATATTAAACCAAATCAGAACAATACAATTTTCTATGGTATATAAGATATAATGACAAACTTGACTGTAGCTCTTCTTTGTAGTATCTTGTCTTGTCGGTCCTTCGCACCCGTACTGCTCACTAGTAGTGCCTTAGTCCATCAAGGCCACTAAACATCGAGACTCTAGGAGGGTTGCCACCTAACACTACTGCATATCCATCTTTAGAGTGTACATGGGTTGATCCAATCTGCTCTTTGGGTTGGCCAATACCTGAGCTCCAAATTACCAAGATAGCAACAAATTTTATCCATCTTGGTGTTGCACTTGGACACCTATATTCACCCAACCTTCAACTACTCTTTTTCCTTCAAGATAGCTCTCCTAAGGCTACTTTGGATAGCCAACACGCTGCCCTCCAACAGACCTATGGCACCCAATCTAATCACTGTTGAATCTACTCTTGGGATGAAACTTCACGACCTTGGAATGTCATACATATGGCATCAACAGGCTACTCCAAACACAATCCAATCCGGTCAATTCAGTCACTATTGTCACTAAATTACTAGTTATGGCATCAAAATTCAACCCTTATCCTCCACGTGAGTCATCACAACAAGCCTCTAAAGGCTATGGTCCTCCAAGGGAGAAGCCCTCCACTCCTACGCTACCTACTTGTGGCTTGTTTAACCCTAAACTCACCCCAAGAGATGGCCCAGTTGATAGCAATGGCATGCAGCCTAACACAACAGTTGTTGTGGGCTTACAACCTCCTCCAAAACTCCACCACACTGCCCTAAAAAAATTACGTTTTGTCTTATAACATTGGGGACTTCTCTGCCCAGCAAAATGCACTTGAAATAGCCCTTAAATTTCCCTCAAACAAATCTGTTTTACTTAAAAAAACTCCTTCTCTCCACACAAAAGTACCCACATTATTTTAGGCTCCTTTCACGTTGCTCCTTAGCTCCTTATAGTTGTGGCTAAGCCTCCTTCAATTTTAAAGATGTAATTCACACAGTTTGATGCTAAAATGACCTGCTTTCACCCTTTATTTATACACAACAAAGGGACTCTACGAATTAGTGAAGAGACACATATATTAGAGTTGTTTACACCAAGCCTAAATGACTTGGCAACCAACAATTACCTTGTCAACTTCAAAAAATTATTTCTCTTTAACAACAACTCAGATTCAGACGATTCTAATTGCATTGGAATCATATCACCAAGCAATATCATCCTCATCCATCACATATCATATATCCATCACGTTTTTGGCCCAAATCACAATGGGTGTAAAACCCCACACTTGGGTTCCAAGCCCACAAGCTGCCCTTGTGGTACTTTTCCCTCAAAACACTGAACCTTCGGGCTTGGAGTACCTCCCAAGCTACACAAATCAATAAGCTAGAAGGAAGGGATGAAAACTCGAACCTTGAGAGCGAGGGTATTCAACAAGCTTGGTAATTTCCCTGTGGAAGAAGAGGAAGCTAGAACCAAGAGGAAGTTGAGGACTTTTTCCCCCAATGAGATATTCGTTGGGAATTTCTGTGGATTCTTTTCTGGGCACAATTCAAGGTGACCTAAGGCCAAAAACAATATTCAACTAAGAATACATCATGGTTTTCAAGCTTTTGTGGTTATCGTTTATTGAAAAATCTCCATATTATCCATAGTGTTATAAAACAATGGTTGATATTTCGAATCCCAACGGGGATCCATCTTCGGGACTAGATGTTGAATGAAGAATGAAAGAAGGACGAAAAGGTCAAGGTTTATATAGTGAAAAAGGAGAAGAAGAAGAGTCGACAATAACTGACTAATTAATATTCTATTAATTTATTTAATGAATTTTATTTTAATAAATTACAATAATTATAATAGTATATATAACCTCATCTATTCATTAATTAAATAATAATACTTGTTAATTTATTTTAATAAATTTTAATAAAATTAAATAGTTTAAATAATTATATTAATTGCTTAATTTTAAATGATAAAACCTAAATGTTACTAAAAAAATTATTAATTTTTTTATGAAATTATAATTATTACTAACTTAAAATTATCTAATTAAATTAATAATATAAGGGTTAATTCTTAATCTTTAATTTAGTGAAGAATTTTGAACTATAATTCCCTGGAATATGAGATAACCCTAGATGGTAATAATAATAGTAATGTATCCACAAGAAATAAAAAACATTCACTCTCTACCCTTCGCCACGCATAAGGTTTTTGGTTCTGCGTGGGGTGCTCGCCCTGGCTAGGGCTTGGCCCAATTGCAGAATCTCAGGACCCTCCTCCGCCTCCGCCTCCTCCTCCTCCTCCTCCTGATTTCGAGGCGTTCAAGCTTCTAATTGCTCCCCAACCTAAGAAGAAGAAGCAGCTCGCCTCCAAATTTGTCAAGTGACTAGATGAGATTCCCTTGGTGGCTCTCTCGCCTAAGGGTCTGATGAAAGTGGCCCTTGCGGACCGTGCTCTAGTCGGACAGTTCACGGGCTTATGGCCCTCATTAAAAACAACAAAGGCCTGGATCACTCGAAACTGGAAGCCCCTTATTGCAAGCAGCATTACCTCATACTCCCTGGGGCAGGGGCTTTTTCTGTTCAAATTCAAAACCAAGGAGGATAAGGACCTAATCTTCAGAAACGGGCCCTATTTCATGGGTCCTCAAGGGATGTACCTAGATCACTGGACTCCGGACTTCGACCCCTTGGAGGATGTCCCATTTGTTGTTCCAGTCTGGGTCAGGCTCCTAAACTTGTCGGTGCACTGCTAGAACTAGGAATCCTTTCAGCAAATCGGCAATGCCCTCGGGAAATTCATAGACAGAGCTAATAACAAGGACCAATATGACTGCGCCAGAATCTGCGTGGAGGTGGACCTCAAAGTTAGGCTGCCAGAAGCCATCAAGCTAATGGTGGGAAACTGGTCCCATCTACAAAAATTAGATTACAAACAGCTATCATTCAAATGCCGCGGATGTCATGACTATGGCCACTTCACCAAGAATTTTCCCAAAAATACAGCCCTAGAAAAGGAGAAATAAGAAGGATGGAAGCAAGCCAAGAAACCCAGAACGAGCCTTAAGCCAGGGCGAACGAAAAGGAAAGGGAAGTTCAGCACCCACGGGGAGTATTCCTAAAGCCAAACCCTCCCAGAAAGGCCAAGAGAACAACTTTGCAGCCTAGAGTTTAGAGGCAAAGGAATTCCAAGAAATCGATCCACATAACATGAAAAAGGACCTCAAAATGTAGGAAACCCTAAAAACATTGAAGATAGGCGAATATTCTGGAGGAACCTCAAAAGACAAAGACTCTGTCACCGAGGTGGAAGATCAGGATTCGGAGGAGTCGGAGGAAGAAGGAGAAATTGGGGACTCCCAAACTTCGGTCAGAAGATCTACCAAGGGATGGAAATCCTCCAGGGAAAAGAGAGAACAAGAAACCTACAAGAAGAAGTTGCAGGGGACCCAGCTGACCCTAGAAAAGATGTTGGAAAAAAAACCCTAAAGCACACAGAAATCAAAGCCAGGGCTCTAAAGGAGCCCTCTCATCTCAAAAAAGGAAGTAATGAAGATCGTCCCCTAGAACTGTAGAGGGATGGGTAGCAACCTAAAAGAAGAAGCAATGAAAAGTCTAGTAAGGTTGGAAAGGCCCAACATTCTCTCATCTAAGAGACCAAAATGGAGGAAATGGACTTTCTCCATAAAAGCAAACAATTTTGGGGAAAAGGGGGAGGTGTCCCAGTCTCCTCTAGAGGCGCCTCAAGAGGGCTAGGAATGCTATGGGACGAGACATGCTTTGAGAAAATCCAGGTTAAACTTAACTCAAACTAGATTTTTACTCAGCTTTTTCATCTTCACACCAAATAAACTGTGAATCTCTTCAACATTTATGCTCTGGTCTTCTTGGGAGACAAAAAATTCTGCTGGGAATCCATTAGGGAACTAGAAAATGAGATTTAGATGGATAATGTCATTCTTTTTGGAGACGTGAACATCACTTTAAGTCAAGAGGAGAAGCGAGGGGGTAGCATTGTAAGGGATCCAGCCAGGGAATAGGTGAAAGATCTCATTCAGGACTGGGATCTGTTGGACGTCAAGCCACCCAAGGGAAAATATACTTGGACCAATATAAGACCGGGTCCAGGCCACACTACTACAAGGTTAGATTGTTTTCTCATCCAGAGCTCATTCTTGCTTTTAGGTCTTCAAGATGTCAGTTCTGATATTATTTCTTCGTCGGTCTCTGATCACAAGCCCATCAGACTTGAGTTGAAGCCGCAAATGAATATGGGACCTATTCCCTTCATTTTAGTGCCCTCTGGGTGCAGCAATCTGAATTTTTGGACAAAGTTGAGGAAGTCTGGAAACAACCTGTCAGTGGATCCCCCTTCTTTGTATGGAAAGAAAATTTGAGGAGATTGAAGAGGGCCCTAAAATTCTAGGCTGAAGCCCTCCCCTCTCCGACTGAGTCAAGGCAGAAGGCCCAGACCTGTTTGGAAAGTCACCAGAAACAAATGGAAGAGATGGACATCTCGAAGTACAGCTTAATCTTGGAAGAGGAGCTCCAGGCTAATCTCCATAAGGCTTGTTTTCGGGAGGAGGAATATTGGAGACTTAAATCTCGTAGTTTGTGGCTACAAGCTAGGGACAAGAACACCTCCTTCTTTCATAAGCAAACTCAGGCCAGAAGAAGTTTTAACTCTATAGTGGAGATAACCTCAGGAGATCAAACCTTCTCCGGCCCCACCAGCATCAAACATGTTTCCCATCAGCACTTCAAAGATATGTACACAGAGGACAAGAAAGAAAGTCTCAGCTCTAATCTGCTCGATTTGGTCCCTCTAAAGGTCAATATCCAAATGAACGCTATGTTGATTAATCATGTCACAGTCAATGAAATCAAGTAAGCTCTTGATGAAATGGATCCGGACAAGGCTCCTTGGCCGGATGGATTCACTGCTCGATTCATTAAAACTTGTTGGAACATTGTCAAAAAGGATCTCTACAAAATGATCTTAAAGTCCTAGACCTACCACAAGATTGGGGGCAGCACCAACTTGGCCTTCTAGTCCCTTCTACCTAAAGAGAAGGGTGTAAGTACTTTCAATAGATTTCGGCCAATCTCACTCTGCAACATTGGCTACAAACTCATCACCAAAGTCATGGCCAACAGACTGAAAGGCCTTCTTCCTGAAATCATCCCTGACAATCAAGGGGTATTTTTCAAAGGTAGGTAGATAACTTATAACTTCATTCTAGTTCAGGAAGTGATCCATTCAAGCATCCAAAGACAAGAAAAAGGCATGGCTATCAAACTGGATCTGGCTAGTGCATTTGACAGAGTTAGGCACAAATTTCTCTTTGGGGTCACGCAGCAATTTGGGTTTGACTGCCACTTTCTAAACTGGGTCAAGGCCTACATTGCGGAACCATGGATTGCTCCTATCGTCAACGGGCGTGTTACAGACTTCTTCAAGGCAAGTCGCGGGATAAAGCAGGGGTGCCCCTTATACCCTCTTCTCTTTGTCATTCAAGCTTTTGTCCTCAGTTTTATGCTGGAGAAAATTCAAATCAAACAAGAGCTTATGGGCCTTAGGATCGCCAGGGGATTCAGAGACATAAACCATGTTCTCTTTGCTGATGACTCCATTCTCCTGGGGGGTGCTTCCGCCATTTTGGCCTCCCGCTTCAAACTGGAGTTGGATCGCTACTGCCTTGAGTCTAGAAGTGTACTCAACATGGGAAAATGCTTTATTTATGCTTGGAATCTCACTAGCCTCGAGCTAAGCACTATCACCAGAATTTTGGGCTTCAAAGGTTCCATGAAATGGGGTTATTTTAAATTCCTTGGGCTCCCGATCTTCCAAGGACGCCTGAGTGGGAGGGACAGGCACCCTTTTCTGGACAAATTCAAGCTTAAAATGCAAGCCTAGGGCGTGTCATGGCTAAATCTGGCATGTAAGACCTTTCTTATTAAGTCAGTTCTTAATAGTCTTCCAATTTTTCAGATGTCTTTCTTGTTGGCTCCAGTGGGCATTCTTCGCAAGATGGAGCAATCTCTTCACTCCTTTTTTCTGGAAGGGAGGGAAGAAGAATTCCAAAAGAATTGCGTTGATCAGTTGGAATAAAATCACCATGATGCTGCTGGAAGGTGGCCTTCACATAAGAGATCTCAGGGAACACATTTCTTTGGGGGCCAAGATATTATGGCAGCAGGTGGCAAGGAACCCGGGATGGGTGCAGATTGCCTTATGGAAAAAAATATAGCTTTGGAAGGCGCCTTCGCAGCCTGGATAATTTTCAATCTAATTGTCAGGGCTCCCATATTCATTAGCTGTGTAAACGCGCTCTTCCGTTGTTGTGCGACCATCTGTATTGGATTCCAAGCAATGGGAAATGGATCATATTGTGGGAGGACAGGATCATGGATGCATAAGCTATTGGGGAGGACCTTGAGTTGCTGGAGCTAAAAACGTGGATGATTGCAGGTGGTCGATGCACGTTGTGGGACATTTCATATTGGGATAACAGCAACTAGGAAGGATGGCAGAAAATAGATATTCTTGCCCATCTGGAGCAAGCATGAGCCAAATTCATGGAAGCGCTGGTTGGGAAAGCCCACCTAAACGTAAGGAAAAAAGACAGAAGGGATTGGGGTTCCTCGAAGGGATGCTACTCCGCAGCAAAAGGCTACAGATGTCTTAAAGCCATTCCCACTGTCCCCCGCAACCCTGTGATTTGGAAAGGGATCTGGTAGGTTAAAAGCATTTCTAAGATTGATATATTCATCTGGAAGATGGGGCACAATAGTATTCTCACAGCTTAAAATCTACAGCGTCGCAGCCTCCATTGCCCCTCCCGATGTCCGCTCTGTCAACAGCAGGAGGAAAATGCGTTTCACATCTTTCTTGAGTGCCGCTATGCCCAGGACATATGGAACGAAACTTTGCTTATCTGGAAAAAATGCCCCACACTTCCATCCAACACCACAAGTTTATTTTCCTTTTGGGGAGACTTGTTCCCTAAATTTTTCCCCATGAGAGGCTTTCCTTTTGAGGGGTGGATGACTATCCCAAAGCTCATCTGATGGAAGATTTGGCTTGAAAGAAACAATCGGATATTTCAAGAGAAGGCCCTTAACCAGTAGCAAATCGATGTGAAAATCAAAAGCCTATTCCAAGAAATAATGTAGGCCAAGGTGAACCAAAAGAAGGTTTGTAGCTTAAACCAGCAAGGCAGGGAGTGGTGTCAGCAGTTGGGGCTAAATCTCCCCACGAGACAAAATATGGAGAAATACAGAGAAGAATGGAAAATCAAGTTGGAGGATGAGGAATTCAACAAATGGAGAAGTAGCACAAATATTCACACTATGTTTTTTGATGGTGCAGCAAAGGGGAATCCAAGCAAGGCTGGAGGTGGAGGAATTATCCGCTACCCTTCAGACCAAATCATTGCCCACTTTGCATGGGGATTGGGGCTCACCTCAAACAATCAAGTGGAAGCCATGGCTCTTCTCCAAGGCTTGAAATAGCTGCAAAAACATGGAATTAAGGAGGCTCATGTTATTGGAGACTCAAAACCTCATTGGCCTGATTGTGACAAAATTGGTCCCCAAAGATCTCCACTTGCAACGGCTTTTCGATCGTATTAATAAGTTGACCGTGTCTTTTGACAGACTTTAGTTCTTTCATGTCCTTTGGAAAAATAATACAGAAGCGGATCTCGAGGCCAACATTGTTGTTTCTTTACATGTGGTATCTCTCCTCTGCGATGAGGGGGATTCATGGGACCCTATGCCTTAGTCAACCTCTCTTCCTATCATGTATTGTTGTCTCTTGCTGCAATAATTTGTTTGTATTAAAAGCTATGCTATTCAATGGGAAATTGCTAGACTGAATGTAAGAAGCAGAGTAGGCGAACTTTGCATTTCAGAAACCCCCTAGACTTTGGGTCTTGAGACGTAAAACCATCGAGCATAAGTCTTGAAATTTTTGAAGCAATATAAACATACCAATTTCTGTAAAAATAATAATAATAGTAAGAATTATTTACAAAATTAATAATTAATAAAAATAAATAATAGTTTACTTAATTAATATTAACATTCTTTTATTCAAACAAGTATATATATATGTATGTATGTATGTATGTATGTATGTATGTATGTATGTATGTATTAATTCAATCCTAATTAATATAATATTATAATAAATTGAATTTGATCATTATTAGATATAATTTTTATTAAAGACCTTAGATACTAATAATTATTAATTCATTAATTAATTTTATTAAAGAAAATAAAAATTGATTATTAAGGATAATTATTAAAAGTAAATAATCCAATTAGTTGTTTGAAACGACCAAATCCTATTTTTTTTTCTTTGGGGAGGAGAAGCAAACCTGCAATATTATACCTGGGATGAAATCAAACTCTAGGAGCACATTTGTCGAATTAGAGGCTGCCAACTGTCACTGATCTCGTATCCTCCATCCCTATTAATGTTATGCAGGTGTTTTATAATCTCAATTGCTTCTCTATTTTTTCTTCTTCAATAGTGTTCCTCCCTGGCAATGATTTTAGCATCCTCAAGACGCAAGTAATGTTTAGCTTTCGAGGAGTGATCAGTAAGGGCCAAGGTGCAAGATCGCTCATGTTTAATATTGGCACCATGCTCTTTAAGTCATTTTTTAAGAGAGCGCCCGATTTCACCAATATAACTCTTCCTGCATGAATAGTCAATCTCTTAAACACCTTTAAGCTGTTCATGACTAATATTATCTTTAACTGACCGCATTTTTTGTCTTATAGTTCCTGCTGCTGAAAATTGCGGGAAATGTCATTTCTTCCCAAAACCTTGGCGATCTTATCCGAAACACCCTTAATGTATGGTAGAAAAACCCTACCACAACTTTCTTGAGGTCCCTGGGGCTTCTTGGATATGACCGAACCTTTAGCTCTTTTTATGGCTTTTCCGATTTCTCTCTCTTTATATCCTATACCCATGAAAACATATGACAAGTGAGTGATTTCCTCTTTCAGGTGCTCCTCATCGAATATCCTTAGGGTTATTACAGCAAGAGTATTAACGACACCAAATTTCTGAGCAGGATGATGGTAAGACTTAGCATGAAGGTAGTTATCATTATGGGTTTTCTTCCTAAACACCTAATGCCCCAATGTTCCATCCCCCTTTCCGATAACAAGGACATCCAAGAAAGCAATTCTCATGTTTTCTTCAATCTCCACAGTAAACTTAATCTTTGAGGAAATTGAGCTGAGGTGATTAAATAATCTCTCGATATTTTCCGTACCATGCGTCCACATTATGTTGGTGTCATCTATAAATCTTTCCCACCAAGTTGGACTTAAGGGAAAAGAGGCAAGGGCTTTCTTCTCGAAGTGCTCCATAAATAAGTTTGTGACAATAGGTGAGAGGAGCGATCCCATTGCGACACCTTACAGTTGTTCATAGAATTCTCCTTGGAAGCTAAAGAAGGTGGATCGTAAACAAATCTCAGCAAGCTTAGTTGTTTCTGGATCCGTCGACCATTTTTTTATAACACTGTGGATAATTCGAATATTTCTACAATAAGAATACATCGTTGAAATTCTATTCTTGCAAGGTAAATTGAGATTATTTTTTTTAAGTCAAGATATTCTAGGATTATGTGATGTTGTTCATGTTAACAAATGTCTTTTTGAAGAATTTCATAACCCATTGCTATTACTGATGATATAAGAAGCAATAACCAAGTATGATGAGGGTATTCCATATTCCCTTTTGATGGATACATGTTACTTTTATAAAGCAGTCTTTATTAGAGATCTTGTTGGTGTTGATCAGTGGTTTTCATTGATGTCAACCCAAGTAACACCACGGGCTACCCCGATCTTGCATGGGAATTTTGACCTACCAAATTACTATATTCCGAGTCAAGGATATTTTTTATGGTTTCTAATTGTCTAAATTTTTCCGTTGATATATGGCACGCCACGTAATTATTCACGGTTTGATAGATATTCATGTTTGAAGTTAGTAACCCCAGTTAGTGGGCTAAAACCCCATGGGGTTGTGGCATGACACTAATAATTGGTTGCGGTCACTAAAAAATCAATAATTAATAATTTTTAAGCTCCTAAAATCCCTCCCATGTTCACTTGTTGAATACCCTCTCAACCTAAGCATTTATATAAATTGTGATCCTCATATCCTCCTCATGTAGGGATTTCGCTACTTGAAACAGGTCATCATGGAATTTTCACTAGAATTTTTTTTTTCTACAAAGGTTCATAAGCTAAAAATTTTATGAGCTGAATCTGAAATGCTACAGAAGCTCGTGTAAAAATTTCAAATCATGGTGCGCAATATTTTTGGAGATATGATCTGTCGAAGTTAGGGTTTTTGCAAGCTCCTGAACTTCATCTCAAAGAGGTGACCTTGGGAAAATTGTCATAACTCTCTCTCTGAGTATCGGATTGGAATTCTATAAAAATTTGTGGATAGTGCATGGACTATAGTTTTCTGTGTATAAATTTCATAGCCGAATGAGGAAACATTGACACATGGCATGCTGTACAATTTTGCTCTACTGAACAAGTCCATAATTAGGTCATTATGAGAGATTGGGCATAAATTTGTCTTGAAGAATCCAAATTGGATCAGACCTATGGCATTGGAACAAAGACTCAGAGGACTATTAAAGGACCAAAAATAACATATTGGGGATCTGAAATAACAGAGATAAACCAAATTCAATATCGAGCTCCTAGAATGCAAGAAAAAGCTAGATCATGTGTTGTCAAGGGCTGCAAAGGACCAAATTTTCTAGGGAAGAAAAGCAAAGCAAGGTGCAACAGAGGTAAGCTCCATGTAAGTATATTATGTATATTCATTTTCATCTCTTAATTGAATTAGGTTCTTTGTATTCTATTTATTTTTTAGCACTGACATATGCTCTACGGGATGAGGTAAGTTTTGCTATATCACGTCATGGGTATTTCCTTGAAGACTTTTTGCAGGTATTATATATTCATCAAGATAAGACTCAATGCATGATCTAATGTTCTGAATAGTGAGAAAGGGTATCAAGACAAGAGCAGCAATCAAGGTGCAGAACAACAGCAAGAAGTTCACCACATGAAGTCTTCACGTGGGAAGCACTGCATACAGTCATTGTAAAGGTATCATTGTACTGGGTCATTGTAAAAGCATCATTGTAAATTTTTACAAGTGTCTATTTCCCAAGAATTGAAGAGGAAGTGTTGGGAGGTCTAGTATCATCATTAGGTATTTGTGTCATAGTTGGGGTTATGGTCTAGTGTGTCTTCTTCTTCTACATCATTCTATATCATTGTAAAGTGGACCATTTTAACCTGGTATGGGAGTCCATTCTTCTTTTATTATTCTATAGGGTGGTAGGGTGATGCTAGGCTGGTGCATAAAGTCACCAATAGGTTCAAGCCTGTGAAAACTTCAGGGTGGTAGGGTGGTGCTAGGGTGAGTTGTAGCTCACTGGGTGTTGGGGCATCCATTCAGTTGACTACTGAAGAATCTCGGGTGTTGGAGCGTCCATCCAATGAGAGCTGGAGAAGAATGTTTTTTTAGATTCTAGGAAATTGGAGCTTTATTTTCAAATGGAGTTGAATATTAAAGAATTATTAGAAAAGCATTCAGATGGTTTTTGTCCCGGAGGGGGTTTCCACCTTAAAAACTGTGTACATTTGTGTTCCTTTTGTTTACTGCTATAATTGTACAAACACTGATAATAATTGAAGATTAACTAATGCTATGAAAGATTAATAATTATACTAATTGAAAGGAATATTGATTCACCCCCCCCCCCCAAGCAATTCCAACAATTGGTATCAGAGCTTGGTTCCTTCAGTGGCACTTTAACAGTTGGAAGGAGGTCATGGAGCATAGCAAGAATGGTGTACCTATGTTCAATGAAAATCATTATTCACTTTGTAAAGGAAGAATGGAGGTCTATCTCTTGGCACAAGGTTACGAAGTATGGGACACTGTTCAAAATGGCTTTACACCAACCGCGGATGAACAAGGTAAGAAGAATTTGGTAAATGATGTAAAAGAAAATAATATTATTATCAATGGACTTATTGAATCTTCTTATCATAAGGTGCTAGGTTGTAAAACCGCCAAAAATGTATGGGACAAGCTTGAGAATATATATGCAGGTGACTAAAATTTCAAAGAAGCAAAGCTTCAAATCTACAGAGAAAAATTTGAGCAACTCAGAATGAAAGAAGATGGCAACATTGTTGCATACTTCCAATCCGTTGATGAAATAACCAACACTCTGGAAGGATTGGGAGAGCCTGTTGAAGAGAAGACTATTATACGAAAGATTCTTGGAACGTTACCAGGGAGATTCAACCCAAAGGTATCAGTCTTAGAATACAGTGCAAATATGGACAAACTCAGAAAGAGGAATTACATGGAGTTCTCATAGCATATGAAATGAGACTTGATGAAGAAGAGGGTACTTCACATCTATAAATTGCGTTCGTTGCATCTAAGAAAACCAATAAGGAAAAACAACCTTCAAAGGAAAAGACCAGCACCTACAAGTTTGAAGAAAAGGAAGATGATGAAGAAGGTCTTTCAGATGGAGAATATTCTTAATTTACGAGAAAACTAAAAATTGGTAAGGGAAAATTTAAAGGTAAACTTCCATTGATATGTTTCGTGTTGTGTAACCAACTCCAAAAATAGAAAAAAAGAGATATCAACGCCTTAGAAATCAGCCACTTCGAGGGGGCAACCTCCAATACATTACATAAATGAACAATTCTTGGATGATACAATTTACAAAACCTCCTTTCTATATATAGGAGTCCATGGGGCCATACTGTAATCCTAGTGGGCCACAATGTAATCCTAGCCGACCTAACAATAATAATTTAAGGGCACAATAATAACAAAATGGGGGTTACAAGGGTACAATAATAACAATAAGGGGGTTACACTAACAACAATAAGGGACTATACTAGTAATATAGGGACCTAACATGCCCTCTCCTTCAAAAAAGTGTTGTCCTCAACGCTTGAGTAGCTCTGGGTGCTTCTGTATAAAATTATCATCCTCCCATGTAGAATCTTCAGTGGGTAAGTTCTTCCACTCGATGAGATACTCTGAAATTGATCGATTCCGTAGTTGTCGAGTTCTTGTTTCCATGACCGCTTCTGGTTCCAATATGATTTTTCCTTCCTCATCAAGTTCAGGCAATATTGTTTGAACTGGAAGATTTTCACCTATAACCTTCTTTAAGCACGAAACATGGAAAACTGGATGTACTCGCGAAGAAGCAGGAAGCTCCAATTTGTATGCCATAGTACTAATCTTTTGCAACACCTTGTAAGGACCATAGTACTTTGGCGATAATTTATTATCCTTCTTTTCTTGCTTGAGGGACATTTTTTTGTATGGTTGTAGCCGTAAAAATACCTAATCTCCTACATCAAAACTTCTCTCACGCTGATGTTGATCCACTGTTGTTTGATCTGACTTTGAAAGCAAATCTAAGTTTGGGTTAAGAGTTGGAGAACTTTCTGTCGATGCTCGATGTGATCTTCAAATCGCTTGAAATCCTTCAATTTTCCTCAAAGATGATGTGATGGATGGTGGATGATATCCATAAAGTGCCATAAATGGGGTCATTTTTGTCATGAAGATGGGAAGGAAGTGTTATACCACCATTCAACAGAGGTAACCACTTAATTCACTATGTTTTTTATCAACTACAAAACAACGAAGATATCCTTCCAAACATTTATTTACTATCTGGCCAATTAATGATTGAGGATGATAAGATGAGCTATGAGCTAATTGAGGCACCAAATAAGAAAATATAACTCGTCTAAAATTTCCAAAAAATGGGATCTCTATTTCACAATAATCTTTGGGTTTCCATGTAGCTTTTAAATTGTTTCCATAAATGCAGTAGCAACTATACTTGCTTTAAATGGATGAGATAATGCACAAAAGTGTGTATACTTGGTATGTCTATCAACTACCACCATGATGAAACTCTTTGCTTCGGACTTAGGTAAACCTGTGATAAAAGCCATTGAAATCCCCTCCCAATGTTGAATTCGAATGGATAAAGGTTGTAAAAGACTGGGGGTCTTAATTGTCTTAACTTTATTTTCCTGGAAAACCAAACATTCTGCCACAAACTTTTGAACATCAGATTTAAGGTCATCCAAAAAAAATTCTTTCTTC